>VZTT01038678.1:6940-34033 GCA_013400855.1 Buphagus erythrorhynchus | reverse complement strand
AAAGTTTGTTTTCTGAATGAGAAAATACCCGCTAGCTCAAGGTCTAATGGAAATTATGTTTTAACAACAGATGCAATTTGTAATACAATTTATTAACATGAGCAAAGTACGTCAAAGTAGGCTCAACGACAGGAGTACACATACTTTCTCTCTTTTGGTACCATTTTGTGACACTGCCAAATTTTAAAAATCCCTGCTTGAATCAGATGATTAAATGGCATCAAGAGATTTCCCAACAGCTGAGTCAGGTAAGTTTAAGAGAATGCTGAATTAAGTGCTTATGTACATCAAAAAAACCCCACAATCCCCACTTCTTGCAAAAGCTACAAAGTCACACTCTGGATTTCCAGCCTGCATGGAGCCCATACACAACTGAATCTCTCAGGGTGTTTTTCACAAGGAGGTGAGGTTTTGTTCTGGTGCTGATGACCCATATTGGATGGGAGGAAGGCAGAAGGTACCCCAAAAACTTCCTGATCAACAAGTCAGTATTTGAATTACAACCTTCATTGTTTTAATGAGATTTCTGTGAGATTTTTATTTAAAGGCAGAAGAAGGAAGTCCTGACACGAGCTAGATCATTACTGAAACTGCTCTCTGAAAATGTGCAAGGTCACCTACTGAAGAGTTCACATATTGCAAGCATTTTAAAACAAGCCCTTCTGCACAGCGACCCATTACCCACCACATGTGCAGCAACTGTGTCAGCTGATCACCTGCCATAGCCTTGCCATTAATCACACCTGCTGAATGTGGTACTGCCTGCCTGATGCCAAGTACTGCCTGCTCGGGCATGGTTATGCAGCTTAACATGTCCCTGTTGTCAGTCTTGTTCTAATAAATCAAGAGGGTTTATCAGTAGGGATAACAGACATGGGGCAACCAACCTCCCTCGGCTGTTCTTTCCTGCACAAGAATTTTTTTATCAACCCTAGGTGTATTCTATAAACTGCAGGGCCTTACAGAAGATAATCCTGATATCCAAACACATAAACCAGAAATATTAAAGTTTTGTCACACGCTCAATTTAAATTTGTTGCTCAAATCCATACAACCAGAAGGATAATGTAAAATATGACAAACATAAAATTCGGTAGGACAGGAAAAGTGAAAACAAAGAGCTACTGTACAGAAGTTATTTGAGAGACAGGTTTACAAAGTAAAAATATACAAGCAAACAACCACAATTTTTTCAGTAATTCCTGTGACACTAGAAAATCAGCTGCTACAGCATCTGGGCAGTCCACAAGCATCAGAAAGCAAAATCCAAAAAGTAAAGCACACAGCCTTCCTGTTGCTGTCCTGTGGACTGTCCTATGTGAACTCTTCACAGGATCAATGGCTACTGTGATGTCCATGAAAATCCATGTCTCAAGAGCAGCTCCAGAAGACTTGGCTCATACGCTCATGACATCAGTGCCCTCTGTTTTCCGAGGCATCTTTTTGCCTATTGTCACTGACCCCACAGCAGAGATGAGCACAGCCCAGCAAAACAAACAGGACTGTACAGACAAACATCCACTTTAAAATATTAATTCTTTTTTCGTTCTCTGCTGTTGGTCTGAACTGAGGTTCATCATTTGTGCTTCCCTCGTATTTAAAAGTTAAAAGAATGCAATAAATCTTACAAAACATCTTTATAGATGAGTCCAAGCAGAAAAAGGAGGCCATTACAAGCTCTGGAATGCAGCATTCCAGGGAGAAAAATAAATCACGACAAGCCAGAGACCCAGAGATTAAAAACAAAAATAAAAATGTAGTATTTTACCCTTTTCTCCTGGAGAGATCTACTGTCTAATTAGATACTTAAAACAGAGGACAAGGATGCTCTCTTATAAATCTGAAGTAATTTAAGATCAAATGTAAAGCAAAAGAACTATTGACATTGTAAAATCCTATAGTTAATCATGAGAAGAGTGCAACCCAAGTAATGTTTTTGTCCAGTAATTTACTATTTTTCTGTATCAGTTGACCTTAGACACCCACTGTGTTGTTCCAAAATAGTCTTTCAGACAACAAGATGTACCAGGGCCCAAGGTTTGCTTTGATGTAATGTAATTTAATCTCTATCAAAGTAACCAGAAAACCCCACAATGAAGTTTCTTATCTATGAAACTATGGAGGAAAATGAAATAATTTTATGTAAAACATTTATTGATGTCAGAAAAAAATTATTACCAATCTGCTATCTGTGTCTTTCTGGCCTTTTCTTCAAGCAATTATCCCATACACACATCAAGTAGGCTGAGAATCAGCCTATTTCCCATCTGTTTTGTAAAATTTTTGCCTTTTTGTGCTGGGAACCACTGCACTCCCTGGCCTCCCTTACCCGTCAGATGTTAATCTTGATCTCTAATGGAAAATGTCTAAATGACCACTTTGCACATCACTGTACCTACCCAATCAGTTGACTAACACACAGCCTGCAAGTTGTGGTAATCACACCTTATCATTTCATCCCTACCCTCTGCTCACTTTGGTTCCTGCCATTTTCAGTCTTTGTTCTTTGTCCTATCAATCAACCCTCTTCCAAACCCTTCCCCTCAGTGGCCATTTCATATCCCTTCTCAGACTTGTCAGGGCCTGGGACACCTGTGTCAGTAGATGCTCCCAGGTTCAAGTGCTGGGAGCCTTCCCCAAAGCCTTCCTCACCCTCTCCCTAGCCTCCAGCAGCGACAGCACCAGTGATGACTTGCAGCACCTTCCCAAATGGCTTTCCTACTACGACTTTCAGGTTCTCACACCCACACAGAGCATCCCTTTCTGCTCTCAAGCTCCACAGTGAGGGGAAGCATGCTGCCAGGATGACAGCCCTGGTCAGTGTCACAGCAGAGCTCAGCAACCCACTAAATTGTGCCTCTTTGTTGCCCCTCTGCATGCTGACCACTGTCAACAATCTTGTCTGATCAACACTTCTCACCTAATGCCCATTCCACAAGAGGTATTTCAAGTTTAGTTCACTCTCTGAACCATTTCCATTCATAGACAAGCTCTGCCATCAAGTATGAACAAGCTTCTAATTACAGGTTCATCACTTATGACCCTTCAGTTGGGCTTCCCTACACAGACAATTAAGGAATTTAATCTGAACTAAACAAATCCCTTTTACCTAGATTACACTACTGTACACTAAACCTCTAGGCAGGCCATATCATTCTTACAAGGGAAAAACACAAAGGTGCATCTTCAACTTTCTTTCAAAGTGACCTTGTACAACTTACAGCACCTGCGGACACCACAAAGCTCAAAGTTTAAGAAGCCCACTTATAAACACTGCAACTGCACAGATAATGTGCAGTCTACACAAGACTACAGTACACAAATGTACTACAGAAAATGTGCAACATCCCTTGCATGTCACCAGCACCTTCTTCACCATGCAGAAGTGCTCCTTTCTGTTTGTGAACAAAGAAGTGAGAGAATTGCAGCTGCCCAAGTTTTCCCACAATGCTGGACGAAGTGAAGCAGTCCAAGGACACAGTCCAATGTACCTCAGCACGTGTCTCCAGCTCCCTGACAGGCAGCCAGTAAGCAGCAAGGTCTGGTCATGCAGAAGTCCAGGGAGGAGGCTCTGACCTGCACATCACTGCGAGATGAGACAGAGAGCAGACTCCACCTTGTAGCAGAGAAACAAGGTCTGGGCCCATGTTCCCCATGGGTTCAATCTCCATCTGTCTTGGGACACCCCACCAAAGGCATTCCCAAATCAATGTTACTGTAAGGAGCAACCAGTAAACAGCTGTAATGGCAATCACTCCTTTTGCTTTCAGCGCACATCACCTTAACTAGCTCAAAGCACAAGGGGGTGAAAACTGATGGTCCCTGCAGGAGGAAGACCAGAACACTAAAAACTCTCATCTTTTATCCATAATTTTCCACACAATGAAAAAGCATGTCTGTGGGCAATGCCAGGCACTGAAAGCATTAGCTTTTCTCTCAACGTTACTTACTGTGCAAGTGAAACTTTTTCAAATTTGTATTTATTCTGTGATTCATAGAAATAAACAACAATGACTATTTGCAACTGAATGAACAAAGCTGAATTTGAGTAATATGCCCCATATCAAGAAGTGGAACAACTATAGTCAATAAGCAGCCTACAAATTATACCAGCTTTTTTGAGACACAAAGCAATTAATCTCAATAGGCCTTTTTTCTAAGAACAAAATAAAAAAGGAAAAAGCCCTGCAGATAGCTGACTGGACTGTCTCCAAGACTAGAACAGGAGTAGCCTGTGTGCAACTCCACAGCAGTGAAACCAGAGGTAATGTTTCTATGGGAGCTGGAGCTCCCTGTAGAGCAAGCCTTGTCCCAAATGAAGGCTCGCCAGAGAAGGCGATACTCCAGTGATGCTCTCCAGGATTCCAAACAAAACCTGAGCAATGCCATTGTGAGCCTTTTGGCCTCATCCCTCTACATTCTTCTCAACCAAACACTTTATATGAACTGGCCCTGCCTAGGCTGCCAGCATAGACCCCACGGTCTGTGGGTGCCAATGGTGCCCAAATCCTGTAGGTATTGTCCCACCTGCATGAACTCATGCTTCTGGGGACCAGGAGCTACCTGGGGAGCTGCTGCCAGGCACAGCTGCCTGGTAGGAATTTCCCACCAGGAAAGTTCCTGGCACTTATCACCACTGTGTTGCTGCCAAAACCAAAGAGGTTCTGCCACAACACCAGCTGTAATGGATGAAATTGCATTAACACAGTGCAAGCTGTCTCCCTGCACAGGGGGACCACAGCCACTGGGCTGGGGTGCTCCTCCTCCTGCAAGGCTGCTGCTCCAGCGGGCTGGGAGGGAATAAAAAGAAAATAGACCCAGAAGAAAGGTTTTTCATAGAAATGGATGGTCTTTACAGCAGATTTCCATGTGCTGAGACAATTTAGGTTTCCTTCACTCTTCCTACCAGGCAGCAACCAACCCCTCAGCCCTGGTCAGATGCAGACAGACACGGAAGGTTTTGCTCCAGCTCGTGGCTCGCTCACCCAGTGCTGGCTGGGTGCCAGGAGCTGGCAGACCTGCAGGAGCACCCCAGCAGGCTCTGGTGCTGGGGCCACTCTCACACAAGCTGTGAGACAAACCAACGTGGCCAGGAGCCAGGCTGGAGAAGAGCCAGCACAGACTGCACCTGGCTGCTGGCAGCATGATCCAGTGCACCCCCACAGCAACACACCTCTCTGCAAGGTCTCACAGCTCTCAATTACCTCCATCCTGAACGACACCACCCACAGAGGCTCGAGCAGTAACCTCCCAGACCCAATTCGCTCATACCTTCTTCTGCAGGTCTTACACTTCTGGCAACACAGCAAAGCATGCTTCTCCTCCAGGGCTTTCCACCACCAACTCCACCTCTGTGTTCCTCTTGAAAAACCTTCTTGATTTCCAGTCATTTCTCCTCCCTCCCCCACACCTCTGCCTCTTGCCATTATGGTCCCAGTTTCCTTCCTGGTGCCCCCTCCTGCCCATCACCTCCCCACAGGGAGATCTGTCTCTCTGGAACCACCCATCCCAGCTGTCAAGGCAAGAACTTGCTTTCCAACCCACACATGTATTTCATTTTGAATTCAAAGTGTCCAGTCCCTGAACCACTGGCAGAAGTGCATCTCAGTCCAGCTGTCAGTCAACTGGTTCCCTGTCTGTTCTGCCCACACCCAAGGGAGGACCTAAATGTCACAGGAAACACAAAAGGCTTGTCAGACAACAAATTAATGCTCTGCTTGAAACAGGAGTGAAAATGTTATGTGAGACACCCTAAATACATTGTGGCAATAAAATAATATAGAGCAAGAATAGGATACTGGCAGGCATTAGTCATGAATCCAGTGCTGAGGGCAAAAACACCCTCTGCACTGACTATTTTTAAAGATGTTTGTGAATTAAAGACATGACAACTTGCATACTTAGAGAGGAAGTCCATAAACACGCAATCTCAGCTTTCACAACTTTTAACTATAAAACTCTCAACTTATGTTTCCCCTTAGTTATTTTTTTTAATTTCTCCAAATCTTGGCTTGAATTTTGCTACTGTAAGTACTGTATGCCTTACAGCAACAACATTTGATTGTACTCAGCTTTTTAATCAATCTTTTGTTCACAACAGCAATGTGCCTGCTCCTATCTGGACCTTCCTGTCTTAATTTAAAGAAATATCTTTTCGATCTTTATATATTGACATGTTTCCAGAGAAGCAGAATAGGCAAGTGATGGACATTAGAGCAAACTGGTGGAGCTTGAATTTATCTTTGAGGGATTCATTTTCAAGTTCTTTTGAACTCACTCTAGTGAAATTTCGATAAGGGTCTATTCTCATATTTGCTTGTTAAAAATAAATAGTTTCAGGGTTTTTTTCCTTTATGTTACAAGAATAAAAAATCTAAATGAGAGTCAGTACAAAGCTCTGTATGAGTTTGCAGGGATCACAGATCATAGACTATCTCAAGTTGAGAAGGATCCTTAAGGATCATAGAGTCCAGCTCCCTGTTCCTTGCAGAACTACCTAAAACTAAACCATGTGACTCACAGCATTGTCCAGATGCTCCTTGAACTCCGTCAGGCTTGGTGCCATGACCATTTCCCTGGGAAGCCTGTTCAAGTGCCCAACTACCCTCTGGGTGAAGATTCTACCCCTAATATCTAACCTAACCCACCCCTCCCGCCATCATGTAATTTCCACTTGTGAAATCCTAAGTCCAAACTGAAGCATTATTTGTTTTAGAAGACAGCAAAAGCCCTTTTATATTTCTTTTTAAAGTTAACTTTTAATCTTTTTTTCTACAATATTACAAAATGGCATTTCTACAGTATCCCTAATTGCCTTGTAAAGACAAACCAACCTCTCCCCTTTACTGGCACGCCACACTCCCATCCACACCCCTGGCACTACTTACAGTTGCTCAAGCCCAGAAAATAAGAACTGGGTACAACCCTGGCATGAACATCAGCCCCTCACTCGCTCTTTTCTCACCTTTAAAGGATCAGAGGGGCTTTTCATTAAGCCAGCATTTACTACCTGCTGTTCCTGTGGGTTGCCCGCGGTGAGAGGTTTTGACACAGCTATACTGCTAGGAAGACAGCCAAGGGCATATTTTATCTACAGCTCAAAGCAGTCCTTTAAACGAGGTAACCATCTACTCAACTTCCCTTCCCCCAGAACTTGCAGGTGCACAATGGTAGCTTACACTGTGGGGAGGAGAGAGAGGGCAAGAGGTGGAAAAGGGAGGAACTGGAGCCCTGAATACAGTAAGCGCCTAAGAATGTCTGTCCATAAAAACAAATATGGACATGATGAGCCATAACACACAATGGAGAATGCTCAAAGCAGAATTACAGGCAGGTGAACGTGAAACATTGGGCATTTTCCCCAAAATTAAGCACACAGTACAGTTACTACAGCAGCCTCGTCAACAAGGCTATGCCATTTCAAAGTTGACTTTTACCATGTGTGCTGATCTGAAAACAATCATCAGGCTTTCAGGAAAATGCTTTCTCAGGAGAAACAGCAAAGCCACTCCCTCTGTCACTACAGCCATTAATTCAGCTGAACAGCAACTGGGATTTTTTCCAGTTCTGACCTAAGATAATGGAAGGTGCCCTTAAACAACTGCAGGAGAAGGTGACCTCCTCTTACTTATGTGCCTGGTTCTGACATGCAGAGGCAACTGTAATTATACTGTAGGCAGCAACAGACCAGCGCTCAGCAGGTGTCCAAAGCTGCCTTTTAATCTACCCAAGTTAGCACTGGGTCCCACAGCAGCATAGTTTCCCCTGCCTGAGAAGGCACCCTAAATCTCAACAAATTATTTTTTGCTAGCATGGAAGCACTGTCAAATAAAGAAAAGTAAGTGCAGGTGGTTTATCCACGCTCAGAATTAGTCAGTGCCATTCATAACCATTGCCAGGGGCAGCACCATCCTGGTGGTAAAGAAGGGGCTTTAGCCCTATCTCAGTCTAGGCTGGAACTGAATCTCAGCTGGCTTCACATAGCATGAGTACAGCTTCCTCCTACCCATGTGTGTTAACCAGGATCCCAGCACATGTGGTCCAGAGGCACATGACAGCCCATGTATAGAACTTGCCTGGGTCTAGGAAGGGATTGACCATTCACTCAGTTTTCTTGCTGATCTCCCTGGGCCCTGTAGTGAAGCTCGCTACAACCCGTGGCAGTGCCAAAAGGATAAGAGGCAATGGCAGAAAGAGGCATACTTTAGGCATGGATTTAGTGGCTTAGCCAGAGATAAAGAGAAGATCAGCTTCAGCTCTGCACCCCAGTGAACCCCTCTTCTCAGAGGCTCAGACTCTGAACCTCAACAGCCCGGTCCACAGTGCAGTTCTGTGGCTAGCAACCTGCCAGTGTCTGATTACTGCAAGGTTGGCTGCTCAAGACTGCAATAATAATATGCAGTAATCCCTCCTGAGAGGCACTGCTCTCACATGCCCTGCTAGCAGGGCTGTGACAAAAGATTCTGTGTCTGCAGACAGAAGGAGCAAGGGACCTTGCCTCCCTACCAGCAGACAACCATGGGTCACTGCAGAGGGCAGGGGGTCCCCCTGCTCCTACCGCTGCTCAGGCAACTTGGCAAAAATACTAACTGACAGGTGAAAGGTGGGAGAAAGAAGGAAGAAGCTGGAATAATTCTGAATTTCTATACAGTAAACAAAAACTTGTGCTTTTCTTAATTATATATTGTGATAGGTTAACTAACCAAGGAGATTTCAGCATCAAAGATCATCGTAAACATTAATTTGAAAAGAGCACAAAGCCACCTTATTTTACAGTTCTATGGAATATTCTGCCCTTGGAATCTTACTTTTCTCCAGGACCAGCATGGTTAGACAGCAGCAGTCTCCAGCAGATGACCACTGACAGCTCCTGGAGAAGCACTGTGGGTCAGCCAGCATGTTGCAGTAGGGATTTCCTTCGCCATCTTCAACCAGGAATTCCTCCTAAAAAGTTACCCAGACCCTTTGCTAGCTGTGCCACACAGCAAAGCATAAAAGCATAAAAGCATAAAAGCATAAAAGCATAAAGCTTCAAGACTCTCAGGACTCTAATGTTTGCATGTTATCCTCACAACAAAGTGCCCACCAACATGTTAGGCTGAACTGTGCAAGAGCCCCAACAGTGTTCAGCAAGGAAATCTGAAACTTCCCAAACCAGTGTAATGGGGACTTGGCTCTCCATCCTCCCCACCCTTCCCAGCACTGTTAGCTGCAGCAAGAGGAGAGTCTGCTGCCAGGAAGAACAAAACAGGTTTGGACAAGCATGAAACCAAGCTGCACGTATCTTAAGATAGCAGCCAAGGTGGTTAAACCTTTTTCATTACGAACGTGAAACCCAGATCCACACCCTGAGAGCCCAACTGGCCCCTGTCAACCGAGATCCCTCAGACCCTGTGCAGATGGAGTTGGGGGGTTCCTGCAACTTCAGGAATCTGAAATTCAGTCTGATTTAAGATCAACAAAATTAGCTGAATCTTGCACAATGGTTCAATCATGGAACCACAGTGAAGAGAGACGGAAGAAGTGGAGTAAAAGAAATAGAAAAAAAAGGCAACACATTCATTTAAAAAATTAAAAAAAATTAAAAAATTGAAAAGTAAACCCTACTGCATCTTGTTTTGAAAAGGTGCAGAAATAAGGCAGAGGGCATAAATGCATATCTATCCTCTAGATCAAAATCTAAAAAAAAAAAACAAAACAAAAAAACACCAAATACATGAAAAAGAGAAATTGCTTATTTACAAGCAGCACATTTGCCTTCTAACTTGCACTGAAGTTTCACAGTGCACTCCTGGGCTGCTGCAGGAGCATTACTCAGACTGATTACACAGTCAGGTACCAATCACTTAGGCTCTCTCAAATGCATACTAGTAAATTTATTTTATTATTACTCAAATAAAGCATACATTGCTAGGAATGCGAGAGTGGGCTCTTTCTTTGACTGAAACTTTTTTAGGAAAAAACCCTACCTCTTTGCTATAAAGTTTTACAGTGTCTAGTACAAGGACCTCTTGGAGTTTTGTAAGTATAAATATGAAAACACTTCTAAATTTTAATATGTCTAGTTTGGGGAAAAACAATATTACATTCTTTTGCTTGGTAATATTACAAGGAGCATGAACAAATATACCAGACCCAGGAGTCCAAGAATTCACAGAACAGCTTAAAAGACCTTTTCTTCTTTCTGTCTTAAGAGTCTCTACAAATTCCCCTTTCTTACATCCTCAGAGATAATATTGATATAATACTGTTCATTTTCTGTTATCGTGCAGGTAAGAATCTCCTTTCATTGCACTTGGGAAAAGCTTGTGGATGCTAAATAAAAAATCTTTATTTTTTTTAAAGGAATAATAGAAGGTTTGAATATAGGTTGTCTTGGTCATATTCCTGTAGTAGGCTTCCTTGAAGAAAAGGACAAGTGGCACTGCTAGAACTTGGTGAGGAGACAGGAACACCAACTGTTCATTGTAGGGCATGAATCCAGAGATATAGGCAGATGGAGTGGTTGAGAGATGCAATACTTTTCAAAGCCAGGTCATAAGTCTTATTGCACGGCACAGATATTGCTTTATGTGTGAGAAAGTGCACTACATACAGACAAGGGAAAGAACTTGCTCTTGGCTGTAAAAGTTTGAGAGACTGTTCTACATGTTACTCCCATAAAATCTGCATATAAACTGGCTGGTTTGCATTTGAACTATAAAACTCCTGCCGTGCAAGAAGCAAAAGGGCAAACTGAACACACATGAAGGTGGCTCTCCTTATTAAAAGATGTGTGTGTAATTTTATTTTCCACAGCTTGCCTGTGCTACATTTGAAAACCACAGTTGAATCACATACCAGATAGCATGTATGGGTATGCTGGAGAAGCCCAATTACAACTGGTTCCCATGATACCAGCAAAGAGTAATTCACAGCAATATTTTTTCCACCCCAAATAAGGACAGTACTACTTCAGTAGTTGTGTCAGAATTATGGAGACAGATAACAAAGATGTCTTGTATTCAGAGAATTACTTCGTACCTTTACACATAACCATAATGTTTATAGCTCTGGAAAGAAAAACCCAAACTGTTGCTGCAAAGAAAAATACACCAGTACTTTTCTGTCTTTGTAAGGATACTGCTGTTTGTTTTTCAATTTACTTTGACAAACCTCAATCACATGAAGCTGTAAAAGCTCCAGTTTATATTCTTTAAAATGAGGGTTAGCCAGAAGTCCAACATGAAATACTGTGAGATTACCCTAACACGTTATTAAAAACTGATTAGAACAGACAGATTAAAATTGGACCACCTTTTCTGATTGCTTGCATTGGAGGAAAGGCTGTGAGAGAGATACATGGACATACAATCTCGTATACTAGTGAATAGTGTTGCCCTCTACTTACCTTCCCAGGCTACTCTCAGTACCTAAAGAAGTTTATTTTATTGTGTTTTCTGATAAACACACATCTTAGGATTCAGCTTTAAAGATCCCTGCTAGCTACAAAAGGCTGCCTTTCCAATGCTCTCTTCCCCTAAAGATATGACTCCTCTCACCTCCCAAGACAGGTCCAGCTTATAGATACACAATCTCATCAAGGGTGCCATCCCCCTGTTAGGACATCCACCAGTCATTCTTTTTGTAACAGACACTTTCAATGCATAGGTCTGAACATGAAACAGGCTTGGAGAACAGGGAATGACGCTGCATGTCCACCCAGGACAGAGCTGACCTGATGGCAGACAAGCCCAGGCAGGTGTGAGTCCTAATGCCCTGCACTGACAGACACTGGGGATTGTATGGATTGTCTTGCTTTTTACATCCCAGTCCCTATCCCTCTAAATGCTAGAATTATTCACCATAAATTTTCAGTAGTCTGCAAAGTTCCTTATGTTATTCATTATGACTTCTGGTGGAATGCAAGATGAGCAAGGACTTTAATTTTTCTCATTTTCTCATTTTTTTTCCTCCTTCTCATTAGAAAGAAGACAAGTTCTGCTGCAAGGGACGTAGAAGAAAAAAAAATGCAGAGCTAGTCCAACTGTTTTTTTCCATGTAGCTTACAGGCTGATGGGTATACTTGCCTGAACCTATTGCAGTACAGCATACAAGCTATAACACTGAAAAATGCTCCTACAGAACAAACAGCATCAGGTTAGAAGACAAATAATGCATTAAAGAACCCTTTAATTTAGCTACCCAGAGCCTGAGCTAATGCCACTTCTCCCTGAGAGTACTGACCTAACATGATTCAAGCAATGGCAGTGCTAGGTTAACAGTTGCACTCAATGATCTTAGAGGTCTTTTCTAATCAAAATGATTCTGTTGTTTTATTCTTTTTCTCGCCTGTTCCATCTTTCATGTGTATGTTTCAGAACTGAATCCTAGGCTTATGCTCTCTGCTTAAATCCAGTAACTTAATCCTACAAATGAGCTCTCTCCTACTCTGACAATGCCATGATTTTTTTTACAAATAGTGTGGCAGATTACATTAGAAGTTTCTAGAAACAAGAGCATGTTTTAATCCTACAGCCAAAGTTTATGAAGCTAAAGAGACCATTATGATCATTTGGTGTGAACAGCTTGTAACATAGGAAAACCCAGAAATACTTAAATTCAGTTTCTATTTAGCAAAGTCTGAGCCCTGAAATACTGTAAATCTCTTCCCTTCCCCCTAAAGTATCTTGCACTCACTACAATTTGCATATTGAGTTTTGCTATTCACAACATTAACTTAAACTAGTAGAGGAAACTTCTCTACAGGCACTTCTTGTGCAAGATAAATGGCTCCCAACTCTTGCCCATCTGATTTTTAAGGCCTGAGTTTGGTGATGTTGTGTGTGATATCCAACTTCAATTGTCCTTATCTAAGAGCCATGAAGCCCATGGCTCCAGTCATGTACCATCACATTTTACATCATGCAGGCAAATCCACTCTCAGTGGTGTGGAAAGTAATGACCATAGGATGGACACATCTGGGCAGCTCCATAAAGGTGGGGCAGAGGAACTATCTAATACCCAAGTTCAAGTGTGGTTGTAGTTCTGCTTAATATCAAGGCAATCACGGAAACACAGCCTCAGCAACAAAGAAAGATGTTTCATGAAGCAACAAATGAGCAAAGTGCTTCTGTGGACACAGCAGGGCAAGACTGGTTCCCACTGCACCACCATGTGCAGCACAGCTGGACTCTAAAAAAGACCCTATGTCTTGTCAAAAGTCAAGTGCTCTGGATTGAAGGCCAGACTTGGGCCTTTGAATAACTGTTTATGCTTGCCATAGCCAGAACATAGAGGGAAAACATAGAACATAGAAGGGAAAAAAGTGCATTCTTCAAGTAGAAATCTTTATGCCAGTATCTTCATACACTTTTTTTGTTAGCATACACTCTGACAAACAAGACACAGCTAACAAGGCAAAGCCTGCAAAGACCTCCAACAATAACTTACACCTGCAGAGATACCTGTGAGGAATCACCCAACACTTCATTTAGTTTAAGACAGGTAGGTAAAAGAATTTTTTTTCTAGTATGGTTTAAAAATTAAACTTAAATTAAAATTTAAAAAATTAGGTTATTCTCATGAGATCCCTGTATTGTAAAGAATATAGAACTACTGCTATATTGGAAGTTCTCAATTCTGAGCTTCACCCATCTGAAAAAGTTCAGTTAAACCAACAAATTTGCTGATACTACCCTTACAAGCCCTTGCACACTTTGCAGATTCAACAGAAAACACACAATCTTGTGCTTCTCTGCAAAAAATACTACTATGCTGTGGGAAGAAAAGTTTCCAAACTGCAAGTTTCCAAAGCACAAAATTAAGTTTCTTTGTAGCTGAAATTTTCAGAGAAGGAAATGGCTCAAAAAGGCTACAACTCAAGTGCTGGAAGTTGAGCACAAAATCTTAATATCAAATATTCAGCAGCTTCTGGGAAGAAATTTAGCATCTCTAAAAGCAAGCTCTACAGGTTCCTACCACTATCTAAATTAGAGCACCTGATTTCAATTATCATTTTTAATAGAGTTTTATTTAACTGATCTGACCAAGACCAAAATAGGTTCCCTTATCAGATGTTGCACAAAAAGACAGAACCTCCACCCTACCACGAGACTGTCCATAAACCCTGCTTCATGTTCCCAGGCAGGGAAGCAGGGTTTGCAGTCCAGGTACTGGCAGATGAAGCCTGTTGGTGAGGGGAAGGGGAAGGTCCTGGACTATCAGGATGCACTTCTGGAGAGGACAAGCCAAGGACAGCACATGCCAGGCACACAGCTCATCAAAGGGATTATTAAGTCAATAACAAAGTTGAAGCAGCACTCATTTTGATCCCCTCTGTCTGCTCCTGCTCCTGTAAGGTGACTCAAGATGTGCAGGGCTGCAGACAGAGAGCAAGCAACCACTGCTCTCCACACAAATTCACTTCTCATCACCAGAGGCTTCTCCCGTTAGGACAGGTCTGCACCAGATCCTGCTGATGCATCCTGTGAATCACGGGTACGAGGTTTTCCCAGCAGAGGCCCTTGACCTCACCATGATTACACTGATGGTGCTTTTCCAGTGAATTTTCTTTTGCTCATGGGGCTACTGGGGTTACTTGTTCCAGGGTTAGCAGGCTGTCCACACAGTCGGGGAAGTGCTAGCACATCTGCCAAAATGTTTTTCCAGGCCCCTTGGGGCACAGTTCAATCCAATTAAAACACGCACAAAAGCAATAAAACTCAAAAATTATTCCCTTGGTGCTGTGGGCTCCAGCAGTCCAAAGGTCCTTTCCTCTACTATAGTGTCAGCAACATGAAGTCAAACCCCCTCCAACAGAGCTGTATCAGCTATTTGTGGAATCTCTTGACCCTTTTCCACGTGCATTTGAGACACAAACCATGCTGACTGGCCTGGGATCCTTGGACATAAAGGAAATTTTTCTGCCCAGCTGAGAAGAAACTGAGAACAGCTTTGCCCCCAGAAAATCAGCACCTAACTGCAAGCATGTCCTTCCTCTCATGCAATTGCACCACTACAGTGAAACCACTCTGCTACATCAGCTGAAATTACAGTGGTAGCAGTGCCCACACAGATTTTCATTTTGACTGCACAAGCCACTTCCTAGAAAGAAAAAGTGCTCTGAAGAAAAGGAGGTGTGGAAGACAATCTCATTTCTAAACAGCAGTACAAAACGTGAATTAGCATGCGAAGCCTTGTCATCTCAGTGATCTCTGAAAGATGCTTTGAACCACTGGAGACACATCCCCTTGGAGCACACTACTACAGGCTGATGCTTTGAATGGGATACTGACCACAGGAAACAGAGATTCCACAATCCAAGCTATCGAGGCTTGAATATGACAAAATATGACACATAGGAAGGGCACAGGACATGCTCCCAAAACACAAAAGAGTTTTAAATGTTAGTAAGGCACTACCATCTTGTCTAAAGATCTCAGAAGATAACACTGCTGAGATAGGTTCCGGAAGCACTCCCGCTAGATCGCTGGGCAAAGAAGTGCATTCAGATCAGCAACCAGTAAATGTTTACTTCCAGTGGCTGCCAGGAGTGCAGATGCTGGTTACTCCATCAACTACACACTGTGCTCACATCAGATAGACAGCTTTCACCCCGCTGGATGCTCACCTCACCAACCTCAGGCTACATCCACCCTGCAGGGATGGCAACAGGATCTCTGGCTAAACCCAATGCACACAAGTGAAAATCAGAGCAGGTCCTGCCCAGAGAACTGCTGCACATATGGCTGCTAAACATACTCGGACATGAAAAGTGTAATGGGGTGTATTCATTAGTATTTTCTATTAAGAAAAATGTTTATGTTCTCATGGTTACAGACCTGTTTCAGACTATTTGCAATAAAAAAGTTGCAATTCTTCTCAAACGAAATAAAAAACCAAAGAGCGCCTTTTGAGGGTGGTTTGGGTTTGTCTTTCATTTTGACCCGCAGACCTATTTTCAAACTCAAACCAAGAAGTGAATAACAGACCTTTTAATACTAAATTTATACACTCAGAAACTAAGTTTTCCATGAGCTCAGAGACCAAAACTCAGACACTTACCACTACCATGTAGTTCAATACACTTGTAACTGATTCAAGATCTTTTAAAAGAAAGTTCAAACTCCATTTGTACTCCAACAGCAAGAGCTGGCTTTTCTTCTAAGCCTCTTCACAAACCTCTTGTTCAATAATGAGCTTTCAAAACTATAGTAAAATTCATTGCTCCCTTTATACTCATCTCATTATCCTGGCCTCTTGCTGTGCTTGCTCCTTTTAATGGATGGAGCAAGTATAAGCTTGATTTCCTACCACACATCAAGTTTTCAGCTGAGGTTAGTAATATACATCTCTAACAAATGATAAGATCTCTATTAATTTACTATTAAATGCATAAAGCTGGAGATTTTATTTTTGCCCTGCATCTGACAGATAGTGAGAGCACACCTTACTTTTCTGGCATGCTCTAACTTTTGCATGCAGGCACAAATGATAAGAGGAATTCAAATGAAGACCAAAACTCAGGTATCATAAAAGAACCAAATTGAATATATCCATTTACATCCATATGTAGAAGACAAAAAATAAAAGCACAAAGAAGTGCCTCAGGAATACTGCAGCCAATACACAACAAAAGAAAGTTTTAAGACCTGAAGTTGGCAACAGCACATTTTGATGAGAAAATTAAATTAAACCACACGCCTGTTCAAAATACAGTTTACTGAGAAAGTAAAGAAAATTATCTAAACAAAACAGTTAAAAAATAATTCCATTGCTACATTTTCCAGACTTTATTCATGATGCCTTGCACATTCAGACACAGATAGCCAAGCGTGAACTCAGATGAAGCAGCACAAAGGAAGGGAAGTTGGAATTAATGCTGACAAATCATGGAAGTCCCACCACTCTGGGTGACTCCAAACTCAGCAGACATGTCAGAACAACATAGCAAGCTGCTCTGCTGTTGGCAAACCTGTGCTGACACAGACACTAATTGTTTTTCCAGTGGTAGGCTCGTAATTTTTTTGTCTAACAGAAATTGAGATCGCTTCTTAAGTTTCATAACTGGAAATTAGCAAATAGCATTCACAAACTCACCTCAGTCACCAAGCATCCTGTGGTGCCCTTGGCTGAAGGCAACAGAAGGAACCTGCCATCTATATAAATGCTGGAAAAAAGTTAAAATCAGAAGCACAAAAAGCCTGTAGAGAGCTCTAAACCTAAGGAACCTCTCTCTTGCAAGTCCAGGGCAGCAAGAGCCAGTCCCTCTGATGACATGTATGGCCATACTGCATGTTCCTGTAAAGGAAAATGCCAGAGAGGCACTTGCTCCTTACAAGTACAGCTGCTGCCAGGGCTGGCTGCAGGAGCCCCAGCCATCCTCACTGCTGCAGGTCACCCCACCTGACTGCAACACAGCGAGATGCCAACCCAAACCTTCCATGAGTTTTTCAACGGTTTTGGCACTATAAGTTTGTCAATTTTGCTTTTATGCCCTACTTGGTACAGCGGTGCAACAAATGGATGAGGATCTTCACATGTTACTGCTCTGTAACAAAGATAAAACAGCAGTAGCTGATGCACACATCTACTTGTATTAAATTTGTGGGTTTAAGCACTCAAACTTTTTCAAAGAGTGAAAAAGAATTGCCACAATAACTTCCAGAATTCCCCGCTACTGTAAGGACAGGTCTGAGCCTATCAGTACCAGTCAAGCTCATTTTAAATAAGCATATTTAATTGTTTAAATATTTAAATGTTGCCCCACAATATTTGTTTATTGAAATTTACTGTGGAACTGAGGAAAAGTTTGGTTTATTTTCTGCATTAATTTGCAAAGCCAGAGCTGTGTGCTGGAACTTTTAAACAAAGTGCTGGAGTCAGCAGGACCTGAGGTTCTACCCAACCACTGATTCAGTGTCTGACCTTGAAGAAGTCCCTCACCTCATCATAAATCTGCCAGCCCAGCTGTGAAACTGGATGAAAGCAGGACTATCCCACAAAATGCATGCTGCAACTCGTTTGGCCTTCTGTTAAATAAACATAACGCCCCCTCAAAACAAACCCAACCAACTAAACAATGTGTTTTTTTCTGTATACAAAGCACTTTGTACTGTACAAAAATGGAGTGCTTTACCAAGTGGGAGGGAAATGGATGTAAATATTTACACATGAACTGCAAAGAGCTGTTACTCACTCTAGGGATGTGCATGCTGGTAGCTCTACAATTCAAGAACTACATCAGCATAGTAGGGGTGCCTTCACTCGACAGAAATAACACTCTGGTCTCTGGAAAGCATGCACTGTGCCAAGGAGGGTAAGGAAAAAACTGACATTAAGGGGACAGTTCCTGCCAGATTGGAAACCAAATTAGCTTCAAATAAAACAGATTCAACAAAGCTACAAGTGCTCAGAGCTTAATTACAGGAGTAGATGAAACTGCTAGCTGAGCATCCAGATTTTTGTTCCCCTTATCCATCATCTCACAAATTCTTCCAAAAGGCAAAAGTATTTTGGACCAGTAAGTAAGTCTGGAAATACAGAGGACAGCTATTTCTCCTTATGCAACTTGTGCTTGATTGCCTCTTATGCCTGCCAAGAAGAAAAGTTAATGCAAAGATTGTGAGGAGAAGGGTCACCTCAGCCAGTAACCCACCCGCTTCCGTTGTGTCCTGCTGCAAATGCAGGACCTGCTACTTTACATCCCTCCACACCTGAGCTACTATGGAGGTGATAGGATACTGTCTTCAGAGTAACACTTCTACTAGTGTATTTTGATCACTGACACATAATCCCACATGCAAGTTAAAAATAGGGGTAAAACCTGTGCAGTGTAAGGGAAAGAGACTGACTGGATGCCCCTTTCACATGGCAAAGTCTGGCACCATTAATTCATGGATCCTAACAGCTCAAGATACCACTTACCAGTGTTGAAAAAACCTGGAACCAGGTTCTAACAGCTTCCTTATAAGTTAATTTCATCTTCCACTATAAAAATTAGTCTGTCCCTTTAGGAATTTCTCGACAAAAGAGAATTGGCTACTGTTTCCCATTGCTATCACTTCAAAGGTAGGTTTGCTTTACAAGCATCAGTGTGATAATGCTTGTCCCTAGTTTACTATGCAATTGAACACTTCTAATAAGACATTTCTTTCCATTTTCATACATAAATAGAGGAAGCACTGCTTGTAACTGCAACCTTGAACCACATGTGATAAGGAGCTCAGTATTTACATAGCGTCCACACTAAAACTGATAAGTGCATCACATTGTACACAAGTTAGAAGTTATGCAAAAAATGCATGACTCGAGAGCAGCTTCCACAGCTCTGAATCTCTGTGGTGTCTGAATCTTTGTCAACTTCAAGCTGCCTAATCTGCTCTAAGGACATAATGTACAGTGCATTGTTTGTTCAGCTTGTGGAGCGCCAGATTTAAGGATTTCATATTCAAACAGCACTGATTCAAGTAGAGATGTTCAAGGACTTTTCAAAGTGCATCTGTGGAGCTTATCAATACCACAAGTTGAACACTACTCTACCTGACTCTGTTTTCTTTAGCCAAGGCCTCGGGTTTTGCTTTAATCTAGCATCAGCATGATGCTATAACTGAAAAAGCAAGCCTTCACTTTGAAAACTTCTGTAGGCTACTGCTGTCCACCATTTTTTCTACAGATATGGACCTGCATGTGATGCAGAGTGAACACATTCTAACTCCACTGATTTTAAGAAATAGTACACGTATATATATCTGTGTGAGGACCTACACACACGTTTCCCCTTTTCATCATCTATACAACATATGTACACATGACAATACTTTCCAGAAGAGCTGTATCAGCCTATTAGGGGCATTAAGACACTGCACTGCATTGCAATAGCTCTGCTCATTTCTGAAATGTGAACAAATGCATTTGACACGCACACTGTCAGCATGCTTGGGATTAACAGAGATCAGCAACCAATTTGGAGTAATTGAATATTCACAGTAGCGTCTGGTCTGATCTGTTAACACAGTCACACACAGGGAATGTAGGGCAAGCATTTTAAAAAATGCCCAGAAAAACTACCCAGAAGAAAACCAAGGGTACTGCTTAAGAAAAAATGGACCCTCAGCAGTCTTATGCTTCTTGGCCTCCTGCTCCCTTTCTGTAGTCTTTGCAGGCTGCAGCTCGTATCCATATCAAGGGTTTTTTTCATGTCCAAACTCAGTGCAGTGATCACGTTCTTCCTAGAAATACATGCTCATGTGCTGGACTTACCAAGCCTTTGTCACGCTCACTTTGCCTTCCTGATCACGCAGTCATACTGCCCTCTCTTCCCCCCCCACTGAGGACATGTGAAAAACATTAACATATCTCAAATGCCTAGCAGACCTTGAAGTATCCTTGTCAGAACTTTACATTTCCTGGGCAAATCTTGTGGTGACCGAAGCTCTCTGTAATTGCATTTAAACCAGTAATGATGCACTGATAACACCAATGAAGCCTGACCATCAAATTTCAATGTATACTAAATGCCTGCCTGAAAGCAGCATTAATAATTTAATGGATTTATTATTTACTTCTAATTAGAACTCCTTGCTGATGCTAGTGAAAAAAAAACACACTTTCAAGAGAGAAATAATCAGCAGTAAAATACATGCAATTATTTTCATTATAAGCTTGTGTCGCTTCTACCTATTAAGACTGCTTCCTTCCCAAATCTGTTTTCCAATTCTGCTACATGTGGAAAGCTTTGGACAAAGTATTCAGTGGCAGGTACACAACTTACTAGTAATGCATGTTTTTTCAAAGTAGCTTATTTCATCATCACACAAAAACCAGTACTTTTTTGTCATTTAGGCCTACAGTAACTCTCGTGATTTGATACATGAACATTCTACCAGGCTGGTCACTGGAGAGGCAAGGTTAATTTAAAAATGGAACAATTGTTTCCAAGAGGCAAGATTTTATCTTTCCCGTAAAAGTCATCAGCTCTACAAAGTTACGAATCACTGGAGAAAAATCACGCAGCAAGCCTTCAGCAGAGCCTGAGACATTCAGCAGCCAAACAAACACCTTGGGAGAAGTCTTCTGCCCTTGGCATGCTGTAGATGCTGCTGAGCAAGACCTCCCTTGGCAGCTCCAACATCCTGCTACTCCTGCTGTCCCTGACCAAAGCTGGAGAGCAGAGGATGAGGAGCTCATCTGCCCCTCGTGCCCATCGTGAGCCGAAGGAGGCTACCTGAGCGCCGTGCTTTGCCGAACTTTGCTGGGTTTACAGGGAGCTCCCCCCGCTGCCCTGCTCCTGGCTGGGGAGTGCAGTGTGCCCAGCCATCACCCACCCAGACAGACAGACAGACAGACACCGTGCTGCCAGCGCTAGGGACTGCCAGCCCTGTGCCCTGTGCCCTGACCTGCTGGTGTGTGCACACGTGTTCTCGTGTGCCAGAGAGAAAAGCAGGGAGCAAGGCTCTAGGCATGAATGAACAAGGTGAATGGGAAGTGAACCAGAAGCTTGGAGAGACCAAAAAAGTAAAAGCACAGGAGTCCATGCATGGAAGACAGAATAAAGGTCAGGTAGGAGGCACAAAAAAAACCCCCTCAAACAAACACAAAAAATGAACAAGAAAGACTACTAGGGCACTTTGAGGAAGTACCCTTTACTTCTACCCTCATACGTACACATCCTTGTAACTCCAGAACACCCAGAAGCTGCTTAGAGACGACTGATACTGCTCCCCCTGGTACAGGTCCCTCTCCTCTCCCTCTTCTCTCCTGTGCCACAGCCACCTAACTGCAAAGGGGCAGCACACCGCCTTTTCTACAGTGCAAAAAGAGGCCCTGCAGCATGTCTGAACTCTCCAGGGTATGACTTTGCAACACAGAGGGGTTTTCTCCATGTCCATTTTGCGACTGTCCTTGGTTAAGTCAGCTTGGGTAGATAAATCTCCTTGAATTGCCTCTCAGCTTCACCATGTATGCTAAACAGGACCTGGCTTGTTTTAGAAATAAAGAGTGCTGGATGAGGAGGAGGCACATGACCTACACTAACATTTTCCTCCCCTGGTTTAGCATAAATAAAAGCACCACTATGAAAGAGCGCTTAAAGTTCCTTTTGCAGCTAACATTGAAAGAGTTTATTATCACACTGCAGAAATGCTTTAGGGGAAATCTTGCTCTGATAGTGTTCTTATGAGAACACTTGACGTTTTCAAACAAGTCACTTTGAAATGTTCATGAATACAAATGTCACGAGGCTCCCAAAGGTGCAATGACACATCT
The DNA here is from genome assembly GCA_013400855.1 of Buphagus erythrorhynchus. NCBI lineage: Eukaryota > Metazoa > Chordata > Aves > Passeriformes > Sturnidae > Buphagus > Buphagus erythrorhynchus. Next base: position 11,787 of record VZTT01038678.1, on the reverse strand, counting down.
TATCACAAAGGGAAGCTCCTGTGCTGCCTGCTAAAAAAACCTGAAGCTCTGCAAGAAGTACTACATCTTTCAATGTCAGATCACTTTCAAAGCTTGATGTTTGAAATACTGTTTGAAACACCAGTCTGGCTGCTCAGATTTAGTTAGTTTAAAGTTAGCTTGTATAGTGAAGGGTACCTGGAGCTGCAGAACATCCCCCTTTGTTTCTGTATTTCTCTGGTATACAGAGGTAATGCAGATTTCAGGAACTACTTGAGTGATCACAAGATAGGGCAAAGATCAAATAAGCTTTCCATCTACAGAACCAGCATTATGCAGCCAGAGGAACTGCAGCCTTCCCTAGAGGAGCTGCCAGTGGACACAGCCTCCTTTCCTAGATTCATGACCCCACCTTGCCATACCTGCTGTCCTGCTCATGGGCTGGGATCACCAGCACACCTAATGTCATACTCTACACACCTGCCCAATGGCTACACTTTTTAAATTATTCGAATTACTTGAAATAGCAATGAAAAAAAAGATTTTTCACAGCTCACATCCTTAAGTGCAGTCCTCAATCCCTGATGGACAAGTGGGGTGGGGATGGGACATGGCTCTGCCAAACAGTGGCTCCCAGGGGGCTGACTGTAAAGGAGAGAGAGACGGTGGCCTCTGCTCACCACTATCAACTTTTTAAAATGGTGCTTGCACATGCACTAGCATTTTCTCAGAAGCTGTCATTGTGTAAAATCCTGTCCAGAATTATCCAGTCATTTGACTTCTCAAGAAAAAAATAAAAAGAGTATGAAAATAAAAAATCTATATAATAAAAATAGGGCACTCTAGGCCACTTGAGTTTTGCTCAACTCATCCTCTCCAAGTAAAAATCTCAGGGTCCACCCACCATTTATCTGCACTGTAAGGTACAAAGCCTCACCAGAGCAAAACTGAGCAATGCCCTGTTGCAGAGCAAAGTATCCCCACACATAATTGTGCTTAACCTAAACCATATGTTCCTAAAAACACCAACAATGCTGAACAATGAGACCAGCCTCACATCCAAGGGAATTTAGGAACAGGGGAACAACTGAAGTGACAAGCTTGCTCATCACGGAGCTACAGATTCATTGTTGTCGTCGTTTTTTGGCATGATGCTGCCTGAATTCCTTCCCATGTTTTGTGAACAGCTGAACTGTGTTCCCTTACAAAAGAAATTAATATGGCAGCCTGTGTACATCTGCTTTAATCTTAAAACAAAGCAGTTTTGCTATCTTTAGTACAAGCATAATAAAGGCTCCAAAAAAAGACAGATGGTTTGGATTTTCTTTGCAGAAAGCAAGAGAGAAGACTGACATCTCAACTGTTTACGTAGCCACAACCCATTACGTGGCCACAGCAAACCGGGGGGGATGCAGAAAGTACCTCTTTGTCAGCATCTCAGATGCCGACTGCTTTCAGTCAGGTCTTATAAAAAGCATAAAACAGCTCTGCTCACAGATAAATGCTTTTGTTCATACAGATTTAATTTATGTTGTTAGGAAAACACTTAACAGCGACCACACTAATGCCAAACAAATTAATTTCAGTAAAGTTAGAGCAAACACTACCGTTATGTTTAGGCAGCACAGAACAAAACCCTTGAGAACCCAACATTAAAGGAGTTATTTATGGTCATTGCTCAGCCCTCCTGCCCCCATCATTTGTGCATTAGAAATCTCCTGACTGCTCACTTGCAAACTCCCTGATTTCTAACCAAAACTGGCCATGCACTGATAGCCCAAAAGTTCACTTTGCAGGGATAATACAATCACCATGGTCTGTCAGTTGGGATGGGTTTTAGGGTTTGATTTTTAGGTTTTTGTTTTGTTTTGCTTTATTTTTTTTTTTACAATTCAGCCTTTCTTTTAAAATATCTCACCTCAGGATTAAAACTTTCCCCTTCCTGAAATCAATCAAACTGATAGTGGTCTTGGCAGAAAGGCAAGTAACAGGAAAAAGTAAGGACAGAACATGTGCAACATATCCAAGACATAATTCATAACTTGCTCTGTATTTTTTATGTCATAGATACATAGTTCAGGGAAAAGTACACACAAAAAGAGGCTTTTCCCTATTACCCTTTAACAAATATTCAGAGAATGGCAGTCCTGTAAAAATATCACCCTTGATATAAAGGGATAAAAAACCAAGCTGAATTAGCTCCTGAATTAGGGGCAGAAGAATGTTCTCTGATACAGATATTGCTTCCTTTAGCATAATTAAATGCCTTTTTAAAATTTCCATGTTGGAGAATTTAAGAGACACAAATTAATGATTTTTCCAATTAGCAAGCACTTAGAAAGTAAAAGAGGATGGCACACATGGAAAAAACCTGAAACACTTGTCCAGTTTGTGAGTGCTTCCACTTGAACCAGTGCTCAAACACGGCACTGACAGGTAACGCATGCACGGGGTTTAGAAGCAGCATCTCCATTAAGGAAAACGTTTGCTGCAGTTGCATTAAATCCTTACCAGGCACGGGGAGGCTTTTGTGCATTGCAGTTACACTCCATTAAATGCTTCACAGGAGGGCTGGGGTGGCAGGGCTCAGTGGGCCTGTGGGACACGTGGGCTCGCAGGGCACTGCAGCCTCTGCAGCATCGCTTGCTTCACTGGCGCCTTCCTGCGAGGAGCAAGCACGGGCAAGTGGGGCACAGCCAGCCCTCCTCGCAGCTCCTGCCAGGAGATGCCCCACAGGCTGGGGTACCAGAGGGCCCCCGGGACAGCCGAGAGCAGTTGTGCGAGGCAGGGAGGCCAGACTCCCTGCGGATGCTCCCGGAGGAAGCTGCCGGCTCACATCTGTCACGAACTGCGCTTACAGGCGCGCCAACAGATGCTTGCAGCGAGAGTCGCTGAACTTTGACATCCAACATAAAGATGTAAACACTTCTCCACAGAAGATAAATCCTCAGTACTAAAAGGCGCTCTGGCTGACTTCTGGCCCTCCCCAACCCCACACCATCCACCAAACCCAAAACTCCCACACATATCCCTTAAAAACAACAACAATAAAAAGGACCCAAAGCCCAAAAAACCCCCCAAGAAATTAACATACTAATAGCCACAGCACCAAGATTTTTTAAGTATGCTAATCAGTAGAATTATTACAAGTAAGCCAAATATAACTAAGTGGAGAATAAAATGAACTTTACAATGTTTAGACAGATGGAATCTGATTTCCTGCTGTAAAGCTGCTGAATTTGGCATTGACCCTGAGCCCCAAAGGCAGGGGATCTGCTGCCCAAAACACACATGAGCTACCCAATGTCCAGAATCAGTAGTCACTACCCTTCATACGCACCATTAAATTAAAAAGCATGAAAGTCTTCATAAATCATGTTTGCAAAAAGAGATGGATTCATATCATGTTAAGAGCAGCCAAGACCAAAGCCCACTGCATATACTTGTGTATTTTCTTAAGAGGCTGTATATACAAAGCAGCTCACAAAGGGCTTCTTTAAAATGCTCCCTTTTAAATGTGCATTTGAAGGGTAATAGATATTGAATTCAAAGAAATGTCCAAAAAAACACTGTTTGGAAATATTTTCAGGCCTTCATGTGGAAGAACTAGAAGCAAGCACGATGCTTTTCAACACTAGCTAAGAAAATCCTTGTCCAGAAGGATTTACTTCTCTGATGCCTGATCCTATGAACTATGGATGCAGCCAAACACAGCATTTACTGATAAACAGTCCTACTGACTTCAGTAACTTAAGCCAAGTAACTTCAGTGGTGTTATTCATGCCCTGTGAATATGAACGGAAGACTCTTGTTTAAAAGGGCTCCTCACAACAGCAAAGGCTAGCACAAGAGAGTCCCAAGTGAGGGTGAGAAAGGACACAAGGCAAAGAAAAGAGTCCTTATGAGAAATGCTTGGCCATTACCTTCAGGTTTGGGGCTTTCTTTTTAATTTTAAACCAAAAGTGAGGAAAAAATGAGCTCTCCTGGTATAACCACATAGTAACGTCACCATAATCCTATTGCTAACTCAAAAGTCAAACAAAAGGACCCCCTTCCCCTCCCCAAACTAACCAAAACAGATAGAACAAACCCCAAACCTCAAACAAAGCCCAAGTCTACAACTCCTGAATGAGGTCAAAATAAGAAACTCTCCCAGCCTTCAAACGAGAAAGAAAAGAAAAAAATAACTGAAAACCTCCATGGAAAACATACTTGAGCTGTGTTTAACAAGGAACATCTGTAGCCTTCTAATTCCTGAGATGCAGAAATGCCGCAGAAGAGCCACAATAAGTTAAACACACAGGAAAAAATACTTTTGTTGCTGCCCAAACCATTTACAGGTGCCTCTGATTTGAAACTAAGGATACCAAGCTCTACTCTGTTTGCTGACATAACACCATGCTGTGAAGGACTTCTTTGTGAAGAAAATTCACTAAAAGCTGGTTTAACTGACAAAGTCTTAACTGGTGAAATATGACATCTGTTTTTAAAGAGCCTACATTTTTTGGATATTATCACTCAGCTCCTTCTGTTTATAACATTTGATGTAAAAGTTTCTCTCAGCTAAGAAGGTATGCAATTAAATATCCTGAAATTTTAGTGTCAGACTGAGGACAATTTGCAGCAATTGATTCAACTTTTACTTCTCCCTGGATGAGTTTGTTCATATAAGATTTCCCCTACACACACATACATTAGTTATGTCTTACATATATACAATTCTTCCCTTGCAAGGGAATGGATGTTATTATAAAATGTGTGTTCTTAGGTTCTTAGGTGCTGTTCTGGAATTCCTCAGTTCTCAAAGGCTTAAACATAGTGCTACTTACACCAACAGCCATGATTGCTTTAGAAGAAGGAGAAAAAAA
>VZTT01038674.1:8416-23426 GCA_013400855.1 Buphagus erythrorhynchus | reverse complement strand
GAACCCAGCTCCCTCCCCTGGTTCCCTTCATCACCTGCCCATGCTCAAGGAGCAGTGGCACGGTCACAGAAAGGGTTAAAAACGTGGAGGCAGAGTGGCTGTGAGCAGGGACAGCGCTGGGGACAAACACTGGCAGTATTTTTAGATATTTTTTTTTATTTTTATATATTTTATATATAATATATATATTGTCTCACAGCCCTGCAGGACAGGGCAGGGGGAGCTCTGCTCTGGGCTGGGCTCAGGAAGGCACCAAGCTCAGCTCAGCAAGGCTGGGCTCAGCAAAGCAAGGCTGGGCTCAGCTCCCCCAGAGCAGAAGGGGCNCTGGGCTCAGCTAGGCTGGGCTCAGCAGAGATGAGCCAAAGGGAGATGTCCTGGACCCAAACTCCCAGAGTGAACCTCTCACAGTTTAATGTTTCCTGAATGCAGAGAAAACAGATTTTGTAACAGCACATCTGTCTCACGTTTATTGTGACCTTCAAAGAAGGGATGAGGAAAAAGTAAAGCAGGAAATGTGTACAGCTGAGATTTTGGAATACCTAATGCTGTTTTATAACTGCTGATCTCATTTCTAATTGTGAGGAGAATACCAAAAAACCCAACAACATCAAAATGGGGAAAGTGCTCATTTTAAAAAGCTTGACATTTAAAGAGACTAAATTATAGGCATATAAGAAATGTAAATGTTAAATAAAAAAAGTGTGGTTCTTTTTCATACCACTTACTGGTGGTTCTGTCATAAAATAACAGAATCACTACCCTGGAGTGGGATTCTGCAGAATTACTCCCCTGGAGACACAGTAGTTACAGTTCAAAGTGACTTTTTCCTGCAATGCTAAACTTGTATTTCCTAGACCTTCCAAACAGAGGGAGCATCAATATTTAAACCACTCCATACCTGGCCTGAAAATCAGTCCTGACAATTTGAAAATAACGTGCTGGACTTCCAAATGTTCCAGCTGGCTGTAAAACCAAATAATTGTTATCTAGAATTATGAAACTTGTGTATTTTCATAAAGAAAGGCAATACACTACAGTGATGAGACTTTTCATTGTAATTCAGGGTAAAAATTCCAAATTCTGGTTGTAATATTTGTGAGGCAAACCAGCTTTGAATTTAAAAATAATTCTCCCTGTTTCAGTGGAATGAAGGTGTGTTGTTTTCACACGTGTATTTTCTCTTTGATCTTAAAAAGATGCCAGAAAATGGAGTTAAGTTCCCTTGTCAGAACTGGGTACAGTCTAATATATGTATATAGCTCTTTGCTGATAAGGTGATAACAGGAACCACTGAAAAAACTGAAAAGCTTAGACACGAGGGGGAAAACAAAGCATTTCAACATTTACAACAGAGAGGAAAAAAGCTGAACATATGTAAAAATATGTAAAGTATACATCTAATTTTGTCCTGAGCAGGAAAGAACAGATCTGTAGTGCAGCTGCATCCAAGAAAGAACAGCTCTCCTTTGGGGACTGGGCTGAGCAGATGCAGTAAAAGCCAGAGTCATATTTTATAGTTTATGGATGTGGTTTTTGTTCTGTGGTCTGTCAAATGAGTTATTGTAGAAAATTTAAATTTTTTAGACTTGGCTTTCTGAAGTGATTCTGAGCTTTGTCTCACTCAGCTTCTAGAGCATGAGTGGGAAGTCTTCAGGAGGAAGCAAAAGTCCAGTTCCAGTTTTCTTCATTTCCAATTTCCCTTGTCCCCATTAAAGTGGGAAGAATAGAAAGGATGAGGAAGTGTGGTGTTGGTTTTTAGCCAGAACAGGAATGGATTATTCTGAGAGTTTGAGGATGAGTCCTTCCCTTGCTCCTGTTTTCCTTTCCATCTGTCTCCACAGCCTTATTAAATCATACTCATTCTGAGGAGAGGCTGCTTTAAATTTATAATTGATGTGCAGTGTCCACAGCAGCAGGGCTCTGGTTTCAGCTGCCTGGGCTGGGTTCAATACAATGCTAATGTATTTTTTATATATATATATATTTATATAATTATATATGAGCAGGCTCCAGGAGTGCAGAGTGCCTGCTCAGGTTTGCAGGGGGCTTGAGGAAGCAATTCAGGACACTGTAATTGAGACCTGCTGAAGAGGATTCTGAGCAATAAACTTACCTGTGGGGGGCAAAAAAGCCAAACCCTTCAGTATTTCACAATAGTTCAGCTGTTTCTCACTGTCTGGCATGGAAATGTGGGGATGTGCAGCCTGGCAGCTCTCTGTGTTTTGTTTTTAAGAAATCCCTGTGCTCAGAGGATGCTGCTCAGATCTCTGGGCTCTGCTGCTGTCCCTGCTGTGAAAAAATGGGAGAGGGGCTGGGATCTCACCTTTCCCATTGCAGGAGGATCTGCCACGTTAGCCTCTGCTGGTGACATTCCTATTTCAAAGTAAGATGTGGAAAGAGAAAGGTGGAAGAAGTGATTCTTCCCCCAGGATAAACTCAGCCCAATTAATTACCCGAGGCAGTGGTTCTGCAGTGCAGATCAAAATCCCTATTTCAGGCATCCCAGCAGCTGAGAATGAGGTTCAGGCTCAGGGAAAGGAAAGTTGTGTTCATATTTGGGACTGGAAATCACAAAGAACTGGGCTAATGGCTGGAAAAGATTGGGAAATTCCTGCACAAAATATTTTCCTTTAATTTCCATACATCCCAATAATCCAGATTAACAGTGTAGGAGGAAGCATTGTCAGGGATCTCTTAGGAGATGGAGGGGGTTTTACTGCCTTGTCTTTAATGGTTTCTCATAATCCAAAATGCTACAAAAATTGAGGTAAAGAGGACGTGCTTTTCTGATAACACTGCCCAGGGATATCAGAGAAGAGCAACCTGTGGAGAAACTCAGAAAATTCTCCAGCAAAGGAAGGACTGCACTGGTTTTGTTGCCTTTGCCATTTGGCAGGGCACTGAGGCTCCTGTCTGGAGCTCTGTCACCTCTCCCTGCTCTGTCCCAGGCAGGGCTGAATGCAGCAGAAGCCAGTGCTCTTGCAGAGTCCTTGGGAGCTGACCTGATTCCAGCACTGAGCACTCCCTGTGGGCACTGCACAGCCTGCCAGCCAGCCTGGCTCTGCCCTGGGGTGAGCTCTGACCCAGGGGTGTTTTCTGTGTGCCCCCACGCACAGCTGGGCACTGCTGCCTCTGCCACATCTGGCTGGCCACCCCCTGCCCTGTCCCTGGTGGCTGGCTGGGGGCCAGTGGCCATCGTGGCCATCCCCAGGGCAGAGCAGGTGCTGCTGCTCTGCCCCTGCCATGCTTCCTATTTCTGTCCTGTCCAGAATTAATCCAGTTTCTTGGTGCTTTCTGGAGTGGCCAGCGAGGAGCACTTTAAACTTCACTGACTTTTTAATAATGGTTTGGTTCTCCTTCGTGAAAGAACTCTGTTGAGCTGATCTTAATTGCCAGAATTGCTGCTGCTGCTGCTGCCTGAAAGCAGTTAGCAAACATGAATCTTCTGGGGGGAAAAAAAGGTTTAGCAACCAGCCAAGCTGTCAGCAAACCACATTGTGGTAAATGTCTGGGGCTGTTTGTGTCTGTAGGTGCTTGTAGATGAACCAGGTGAAGCTCCTTGTGCAGCTTGGTCACTAAAAAGCAGTTTGTCTGTACAAACACAGACACAGCTCTGCTGCTCTGGGACCTTTTTGTTGCTTTTCATGCTGCTGAGCAGCAGTGTCTGGCTGAAGGTTGTTGTGCAGGTCTCTACATCCTAATCCCCACGCTGGACAGTCTCAGAAAAAGTAACAAATTTATTCTTAAAATACCCAGAGTATTTATATGTAGTCACAACAATGCTATGGCATTTAAAACCCAGATTGCAAGTCGGGATTTAATGGTGTAAAAAAAAGCATTTGCTATTTCTGAGGAACCACCTGACAATTTGGTTGTCACAGGTTCTAGACATGACCAATTAAATAACTTAAAACATGGCAGAGAAAAGCCCTGGTATGGAAACACATCTGGGGAACACTGGGCACAGAGTGAGGAGGAGGGACTCATCATTCCTGTGACATTGGCTCTCTCCATGTGCCTGAGTAATTCTGGCACAGCAAAGGGGCTCTGAACCCCACTGACCCTCCTGTGCACCCCCCTCCTCCCCTGTGTCAGGACTGGGGCTGGTTCCTCTCTTCTGAAGCAGTCCAGCTTTCCCTCAAACAACCCTGGCCAAACAGTCTGAACCCTTCCAGCAGAAATTTCACAAAGGCCGGGAATGGGAGAAGAATTTGGATGCTCTGAAGCTGAGCACGCTAATTGTCTTACCTTCATACCTGTCCTCCCACTGCCCTCTGCTGGGAAGCTTACCCAGCCTTCCTGGATGGAATTTAATTGGATCACACTTCAGTCTTTGTGAGCATCACCTGGGAACCTCGTCGTGGTGACCTTTATCTGGTTTGCAGCACCCCTGGCAGAGGAAAGGGTGCCCAGCCACGACCTTTCAAAAATCACTTCTTCCACTAGAAAATGTATATTTGTAAAATTCCTTTAAAGGACATAGGGTGGTAGGAAGGAGCAGGAAGGGTGGGGAGGGAAGCACTGCACTATGTCCTGTTGGCAGTGACATTTAGAAATACCTGCCCCTGAACTCCTAATCTCCTCTCATTCTTTCTTTTTTTATCTTAAATGGATTCAATCAAGAGTTGGTTCATGGACAAATAGCTCGAAGAAAGCATGTAACTTATTTCCTGTTTTTAAAAGTCCTAATGCTAAGGAGCACTGAAGAACAATTGTGTAAAGTGCTTGGAGTTCTCAGCCTTGGTTAGAGCAGGCTGGTGACCCCCAGACCCTTGGAAGGGTTGGAGCAGCAGCTTTGGTCTGGGCTGCACTTTGATGCTCCACTGCAGGCATTTGACAAATAGCTTCAAATGTCAAGCTGTGAAAAACCCCTGAGGAAAACAAGTGTTAGTCCAGCTGTACCTAAAGTGAGCATTTTACCTGTCACTGTGGCCCTGAAGGCAGTGACAGAAAACTCTGTAAATGGGCTCTGATTGGTTTTATTTAAGGGAAGACTGATCTCTCTGTGGCCAAAGAGCAGCTTTTGTTTTGTTGTTTCTTTTTGTGTCTGCCTGATTCTCTTTCCACATCCATTCTCTGCCTTCTGGAGACAAAGGCAAATGAACCTTTCACACCTTGCTTGCAGAAACGCTTCATGTTTGTAGGAGAAGTCCTCACCATTGAGCAAATGGAATTATTTATGGCAGAAGAGGAGCACAGGACAGTGTGCTACAATTCTTCATGATTACAGAAGTTACTTGCAGCTGCCCTCATGTAAGCTGTTCACAAGGCATTTGACAAAAGGATTGATTTTCAGAATTCACTGGAAAGAAATGAAAATAAGCTTATTAATAAAGGTATCAGCAGAAGAGCTGTGAGTCACAGACCCATTGAACTGCTTTTCCTGACCAGACTCACATCAGCTCGCTTTTGGAGCCACTTGAGACAGAATCATTCCTGTTCCACAAGTGTTCCTGTCAGGAGATTGATGTCCTGCTTCTGCCCTGGGTATCAGGGGAGAAGTGCATGAAAAGATCATCAGGTGATCTTCAAAATGATTTTGAAGGATTGAAGTTGGTTATTTTTCTTCATGTGGGACTGTCATTTACATTGTTTCTTGCTGGAGACCTTCTATAGGAAAACATGAACCAAGCTTTGAAGGTGTCTGTGTGTTTGCTGTTTTATTTACTGTTTCTGTGACTAAACCAGGAGGATTTAATATTTTCCTGAATGTCTGCAAAGCACAAAACCTTTAATGCAACCTTGGCTTGTAAGAGATTTCCTTCTGAGTCACACCTAAAGGGGAGTGTGAGGAGGGGAAGGTGGGGCCAAGGAAAGAAAGGCATTTGTCATCTATTAGTTTAATCCAGGTGTATTTAGAGAAAAGGGGATAAAAAGAAGCTCATCCATCTCTGTACACAGGAGTTATCTTGGTACTGTGTCTGTAATTGCTCAGAGAGGCAGGGCTGGTGCTGGTGATTAAATCAGATATTCTGTTCACCAGGGCAGCTTTGATGCACTCACAGGAGACTGAGTTTTACTGCGAAGGGGCAAGCTCAGTATCTCAGCTTGTGGATATTACTATTGATTTGTAAACTATTTCTTCTCATTTTTAAAAAAAAAGTGTGGATTGCCATGTGTGTGTTCAGTCACAAAGCAGATCCTAGTGCATGTGTAATTTCTGTGACCAGTGATGTTGTCAGTCTGCCCTGGCAATGGATTATTTGGGATCAGCGTTTTGGGGATGAGGTTCCTCCAACACCACCTGTCATTAAAGGGTTACATTTGGCTGCAGGGGATTTGGGGAGCAGGGCAGGGCTCAGCTCACTCAGGGCTGTTGGCACTCACAGAAATGAATGCACAGGCTGAAGGATCCAGAGGGCATGACCTGTGACCTGGAAACATCCTGACTGTTTAAATAGAAATAGAAACAGAAATAGAAATAGAAATAGAAATAGAAATAGAAATAGAAATAGAAATAGAAATAGAAATATATTATAAATATACATATATGTAAATTATAAATATAAATAGAAATATAAATATAAATAATATAAACCTCTCTGCATCTTTATTTTATAAAGCAGAGGTGAACGTGAGCAGTGTTTCCCTTGAGCATCACTGGGGAATAGATTGGAGCAGATCAGATCAGATCAGAGCATGTGAAATCCATTTGCTGGTGTTTCAGGAAATGTCCTGCTGTGTCCCAGGGCTCCCCAGTGACACTGCAGCACCCAAAGCCTCCATTCCTGCAGCAGGGTGGGAAATGTCCTACACAAACCCTAAGGAGCCTCTGCAAATCTGGGTGCAAGGGGAAAATTCAGAGTGCTTTGAAAATTCATCCCTGTGGACCAAATGCTGTCCTTGAACATGCACACTGAATTTCTGCTGTGGTTGGTAGGCTGTGCATGAATGCATGAATGCATTGCACAGAAGAATTTCAGCCTCAGATTTCCCTTCCTTTCCTGCAGCTTCCTGCAGGTTTTTGTTTTCCCTTGGTTTAACTAATCAAAGTGTTCCTGCATTGCTGAATTAAAAGGAGTTTTCTTGAGACCATTTACTGCTTAGTTTAAAATTATTATACTTGAAAATCAATTAAATGAGGTGTCTACCATAATAAAACAAGAATTTTTACTCTATTCACCATGTATTTGGCAGGTGGCTGATACAACAGCTTCAGGAACTGTGCTGTGTGTAGTTCCAAGGGAATGGAACTTTCACAGAACACACACTGGAGCACAGATCATCTGCCTAAAATCTTTAATAATAAGTAGGAGTTCCATGTGTTAATTTGAGCATTGACCCTTTATCTTTGTTGAGCAGAGGATCTGCAAATTAAACACCAATAATAATGAGAAATAGCCTGGTGTTAGCAAAGCCAGTCAGCTGGAGCCTGGGTAGACTAAAACAGATTGAATTATTATTTTTTTTTTTGAAGCCACTGACTCACACTGGTGTGAGCAGAGCCTTCCCCAGGACAGCTGGGTGTGAAGGAGGAGCTCTGCATTAATGTTGGAATTCCTGGTGTGAGCCACCCTCACTGGGCAAACATGATCTTTTCTAATCCCCAGTCTCTGAGGTGCAGCATTTAAACTCAGAATTAGGACCTGCAATACAAGGAGCATTCTGTCATCAGCCCTGGCTCTCATTCTAGTGTGAGGAGAGAAAAAAGGAGATGTTTTCCATCCTGGTTTTGGCTATTACTTTAATTCTTCTGCTGAACTTCCACCTTTGCCCATCCAGGCTGACTCATAAAAACAGCCTTTGCTTTGCTTCCCTCTTTTCTGCCCACTGGTAAATTTTCTTTTAACCTCAGCCTGCAGTGCTTCTCTCCACGTGTGTCCTTGCCAGGGGTGTCGTGAGCTCTGCTCTCAGCCTGGGCAGGGCTGGGGGTTCAGGGGGCACTGCCAAGGTCCTGCCTTCCCCAGCACCTGGAGGTGGGTCACACCAACCTCACCTGCCAGCTCTGGGCTCTGCTTTCCCCCCACCCCTGGAGCCAGCTCAGAATCCAGATGTCCCTTGGTGTGGGACTGAATGCAGGAGGGAAGTGCCATTCCATGGAATCTTCCTTCCCTTTTAGGAAAATGTCATTTCCTACAGGTGTCAGTGGTGTTGGGTGCTGTGCCTCTTCTCCTTGGTAATATCTTCAAAATGAATATTGATGTGTCCACCTGCTTTTCAGTGGAATAGCTTGTAAGCAGCTAAATTTCAGTGATACAAGCCTGTTCCTATCAGAGCATTAGGAGAGAAGATTGTTTAAGTGTGTCAATTATGATAAATCAATAAAAAAAAAAAATCCATGCTGTACAGCAAGTATGGAGATATCTCATTTGTTTGCTGAAGTCAGGTATTCAGGGGACACCAACACTGCATTGTTGCCATCATTACAAAGCCTCAACTGGGAATAATCAGTGTCTCACTCTCCATGACAGTTTTTTGGAAAGCAGCTTGTGACAGACTATTTAATGAAGCAGAAAGTGGAGTTGGGTTTGCATTATAGAATACTGAAATGAAATCTCATTCTAAAGGAAAAAAAAACCCCTAACTTTCTAGCTCCTCTTCTTCAGATGTCTTCATTTAAATGCAAATAGCAGCTTCATCCACAATGAAGTAAAAAAAAAGCTTCTTTTTTCCCTGGGAAACAATAATGAGGGGTAAATTTAAGTAATTTCATTTTTGTAATAAGATAATCCTTTTCAATGCTCGTGGTAATATTATGATAAAGGCTGATTTTAAAATTATTATTTTTGAATAAGGGAATGTATTTTTGGCTTTTGTAGCAGCAGGAATTCTGAATTCACTGTAACTCTGCCCAGATGCTGCTCCTGGGGTCAGGATGTTCAGGGGTCTGATCTGGATTCCATTGAGCCCAGTGGGCAGATAATCCACAATATTATCTGCAACTAAATCTTGTTCCACCTACACTTTATTTGGCTGATGGAAATGATGGTTTGGTACTTGTGGGATTTCCTTGTGGTATTTGTGCACAAGCAGCTTTCAGGTCTGGGTGCACTTCTCTGATTTATTGAGGACAGGGAGATGATGACAAGCTGATTTTGAGTTCCTGAGCCACAGATGCATCCCATATTTCCCCTCAGCACCCCACAGATTCTCCCCAGACTGGGCTGGGTGAATATTGGCTGCTGTGCTGTGTGTGCCTGGCACTAAAATCCTGGATCTTGTGAGTTATTTGATGCCCTGACAGGCAGTGATCAGAGCCTGATAAACTGCAGTCACTTCACCTGCTGGTGATGACTTTATCTCCAGTTCTCCTCCTTCCTCTGATCTTACTGCATCTTGCCAAACTCTCAGCAGCTTCAAAGTTCTTCTTTTAGAAAATCCCAGACAGAAATGTTTCATCTCAGTGGAGTGAGGCCCAGGGTAGATAACGTGCATGCAGAAAAGGAGGATTTTCTATAACAGCTCAATATCCAGCACTGGGAATCTTGCTATGTAGCCATGGAAGGACCAAAGGCAATAGGAGAGCATGGAATCTAGATAAACAGCAGTCCAGAGAACAAAATATACTTTTACTAATGTATCCTGTGTTTCTCAAACTCAAATGATGACTGCAGCTGCTGACAGATGTGGGAACACTTGTTGATAGAGGTGCTGGAAAAGAATGTGCTCCCTGATTTCCAGGGATTGCTCAGATCTGCCCAGGTGCCTTCAGTGGTCTGGGGGGATTTTCTGTCTGAGAATAAGCAAATGTCATTTCTTCAGCCATGTACAGATCTAATGGAAACGAGTGGGAAGATCTTAAAATCATCAAGGACCATTTTCTGCAACTGTTATTTAGGAGCAGTATTAGTTCTAATAGCACAATCACAACATGTACAGTGTTTTCTTGGTTAAATCAAGTCTTTCAGGCTATTTCACGTTCATGTCAGTAATTCCTGGCTGATTCTTCAGATAACTGGGTTCTGTCACACATTTTGAAGTCTCTCTCAGCTCAGCAAGAGGGCAATAACACGGCTTATGTCCAAGATGATCATTGCAATAAAATACAGATATACATTACCTGCATTTTGGTTTCCTTTCTATTGCGAATTTTTCCATTGTTGGACTTTAATTTGCACATTAAACACATAGTTTCCCTTTATGAAGCCAGAAGGGTTTTCTTTGCAGTGAAAATGAGTGGCTCAATTACCCTCCTACTAATGGATAAAATGTAATTAACATTGTCTTGAGGCTAATTTTCATTTATGCTGCCATTCTGCGTACGCTGAACATCATTCTCCAGAAAAAGTCAATGTGTCACTTTTATTAGCCCAGTTTGCACTTTAACACCAAGAAAATTAATTCCAGCTGCATTAACACACTTAACTTCCAATGCAATGAAATGATGTGAGCACAGAAGATAACTCTTAACGTGTCCTTTATGGAGTCATGCACTGGGGGGGTGATTGATAAATCCCATTTCCATGTGTGCACTTGGAGAAAAGTGCAGAGGGCACAGAGCAGCTCCCAGCCAGGCTGCTCCTGAACTCACACATCCTGTTCCACACATGAACAGCCAGGAAAATCTTCTTTTTGGGTGGGTTTTCTTCCCACCAGCTTGTGCTCAAGGGCTGAAGCTGTGCAGTTGTGGTTGAGTTTTCAGGCCTGAGAAGAACTGACAACACGTGTTGCATCCCTGCAGCACAATGCAGAACGTTTAGCAATACATCTTGGGGCAGGTTTTAGGGAAGAAGGACCACCTCAGAAATGCAGGCAGTGGGTCAGAGCCTGCAGTGATTTTTTTCTGTTCTGTATGTTTTAAAAAATCAGGTCCATGCTGACATGAGTGAGACAACTGGGAGCTTTGTGCTCTCACTGGGGTTTTACAGTCAGGTGTTTGTTGGGAGACATTTCTCCACGTTCAGTTTGTGTTTTCCTTTGCCCACTTTAATCCTTAAAAAAAAAATATATATATAAAAAAAAATCTCCTGCTTGTAGTCCCCTCTTTCCCCCCTTTTGTTTGGATAGGACTCATTCCCTGCTCTGGGAAATGCTGTGCTGTAAGTGCAGAGTTCATTTCTCTTGAATCACTGTTGAAGATTCCTTCTAGCAGTGACTGTGCCAGTGGCACAGCTGGCCCTGAGCCAGCTGTTGGACCTGTTCACACCAGTGGTGCCACAAGGAGATCCTGAGCCCCTCACTGAGCCCACCCCAGAGCCCTCTCCCAAACCAGGGTGGCCCAGCACACCTCTGAAATCTCCCTCTTTGCTCAAGTGGCTCCTTTCCGCCTGATTTTTTTTTTTTTTTTTTTTGTTCTGGTTGCAAAAGCAGCAACCTGGCTCTTAAATGTGTGTGGAAGTCAAGTGTTCTGCTCTTGTTTTTCAGTTCTTATGCATCCCCCATGGACAGGCATTCAGCACCTGCAAAATTGAAACAATAATAACCCCAGTGATGAAGAGAGGCTGTGTTGTGATTGTAGTTTTGCTTTGCTCTCTATTGGGAGCACCTTTTTACAGCAGTAACCTCTGTGTGGAGCACTGTAAAAATAAGTGGGATGTGATGAAGGCGTGCCAGGTGTGCAGAGGGAGATAAACTCAAATAGTTTTGAATGATGACAGCAGAATTGACTGTTCTTCTGGCAAAACACTCCTTTAAAAGAGGCTGGACGTTTCCAGGGTGAAAAGCTGAGCCGTTTTCCCTCAGAGGAGTGCAAGGCACTGTCCTGGGCACTCCCCTTCCCCAGAGCTGGGGCTGCACAGAGCACCCCCACCAAAGGAATCACTCCTGCCCCATGGAAAAAAGGCACTTTGGGGCTTTGCCTGTTGTTAGGTATCCAGGAGCAGAGTTTGCAGCTAGATTCTGCAGAATATGGGTGATAGCAGTATTCAGAGTGAACCTCCAACATGTCTTTGAGGTTAGGAGTCCTCCATCCATCACCTGTTTCTAGGGAGAGAAAACCAATAACAATCACAAATACATCCTGACTGGAAAAAAAAAAAAAAAATAGCTGTTATTGATAAACTTTTCCTTCTCTGCCTATTTTCAAGTCTGTTCCCAGATGCAAGACAGGGACCAGCCCCTGTGCTCTGCAAGAACAGTGCAGTGGAGGAGATAAAACCTCCCTGGCTGCTTTCACTGCATGGAAGGAAAAAAATCCTGGAGCTTCAGGAGCAGGGAAACTTCCCAGGCACTGCTGTGGCTCCATCTGCTCCCCAGCCCAGCCCTTCCAAGTGGCACCTGCACATCCTGGTGGCTTTTTGGGAGCTGTGAGGGGTAGCCCACAGCCTTGCTGCCATCCCAGTCCGTGAGCCAGGAGCTGGAAGTTCTTAATTGCATTTTGGCAAAAGGCAGGGTAAGCCACCAGGCACAGAGTGAAGCTGTAACACAGCTGCCCAATTTCAGCACATTTTCAGTGTTTCCAGCTCTTGAGGCTGAGCATGTGTTCTGATGGTTTAGGTCCAAGTGCATCAAATAGAGGAAGAAAAAGAGCAAAAGCACTAAATCCAGAGATAAGGCATGGTTTGCACCAAAGCAACAGATTTCTTCCTCTTTTCTGGATTTGAGTGTAGTTAGAAAAAGAAATGTGTTCCAAAAGAAATCCAATTGCTGTGGCATGAAATATAAATATATATATATATATATATATATATGTGTGTGTGTGTTAGTGACAAGGCTGTAGGGCCTGGCTGACAAAGGGAACATGGAAAGACACTTTTTGTCAGTAATTCCCAGCCTGGCCTGTGTACAGATGATGTTGAGGAGCAGCTTCAAAGGGCAGGTTTTGCTGCCCAGGTGTGATCTCGGCAGGAATGCTCAGCCCCCTGCCCATTCCTGTGCTCATTAAATCCCTGTGCTCATTAAATCCCTGTGCCCAATCCCAGCTATGCCAGGCTCTGCCAGCATTTCCATTTCATGCCCATCCCATGGAATACATTTCCCCCATCCTTTGTGCTGCACACAGGTTATCAGTATGCTGTGGACGCTATTGTGTTTTACAGTATAGTTAAGAACAACAGGATTTTAAATTTGCTGGAACAGTTTTGTCTGAGGTGGTGGATTAGCATTTCAAATACTTTTTTTTTTTTTGGTGCAAACCTCTTGGGTAAACCCTAATTATTTAAAAGTAAAAAGCTTTCAGAAATAGATGACGTTGCTAATGGAAGCAGTCACAAATGAAAATCTAATGTAAATGCTGTAAGTTAACCCAAACAATTTGTCTGTCTATAGGGAACATTACAGCAATCAGAGGCAGATTAACTGTGGGGAGGAGCAGAGGGAAACAGGCAGTCTGCAGCAACATTTACTAACTAGGAGCCAAAACTCATTTGTTACAAAAGCTTTATAGCCCCAGTCTCTGTTATCTGATGGTGTGAATTATTAGTGTACATTATGGGTATCTTGCATAATTTCAGAATAGCATTCCTAGAAGATTGCATTTTATTTTCTTATTAGGAAAAAAATCAAAAACCCAAAAAACCCCAGGAGACAATAAGAACCAAAAGCAATGTATTACCTTTGGACACCAAAATTCTGCCTAGTACTTTCAAGAGGATTAATTATTTTGAAGCAGTCCTTCAAGCTGAAGTTTTAAATTTTTTTTTTTCCAGTAAACATGCAGGGTCACAGTGATTTTAGACAGCTCATTTAATCTGCAGCTTGAATACAAAGCACAATTCCTGCATTACCTGGCAGCCAGGGCTGGGAGGGATCCATCTCAGCACAGTTTGAGCTGGGAGCTGCGAGCCCAAGCTCCAATTTATTCATTTCTTTCCCACCTTCTTCTGCTCAGAACCTTCCTAACCCTGTTTGTGCCCTGGCTCTGGGACTGCACTGCTCCAAGCACGAGCCAAAAGCCACAGGAGTGGAAGCAGAGCCAATCTTTATTTACAGACTGCCTCAACTCCAAACCCCTTCCCACCGAGCAGCAAGCCAGCACTGACACCTCAGTGTTTCAAAGCTCAGGTTTACAGGGTTGGGGATATTAAGAATTGTTCAGAGAGATGAGAAAAAACTGTCCTGGGCTGTACTGGGAGTTCTATCCATCCATCCTAATACAGTTTCAGAGCAAATCCCTCCATGTCATGTAAGCAGAGCATTAAAGGAAACAGCACTCAAGATGATGCTGTAAAATGTGTTTTAATACCACAATCATTTATTATGCTCGTGTTGTAGCTTTCATAATAATAATAAATCTGAAAGCAAGTGTTTATGCAACATAAACCTAGCTTAAGGCAGACTTCAGGGTTTAGAAAGCTCCAAAAGCTGTTTGAAATCTCTCACAGGCTCTTAGAAAACTTAAATTCTCAGTGTAGGATCTTTTCAGTGAAAGCTCTTCCTCCTGGGGGACAGTCTTTCCCTGGGGTGGATGAGAGTGGGATGTTTTTATGTCTTGAAGCTTTGCTCTGTGATCTGTCTGGGAGCCTCAGGTTCCACCCAAAGCTCCCAGAGTGGCCACAGCCTTCAGTGAAGGTCTCAGGGCTGTGAGTGGAGTTCTGCTGGCTTGGTCTGCAGGCTGTGCCTGCTGCAGCCTTTACCTGTGCTCTGTGTGCTCAGCAGAGCCTGCGTGGCCACCAGATGGACACTGCCAGGCCAGCGGTGCTGGGAGCCCCTTCAACCCAGATCACATCTGGCCAGAAGCAGAAAAGCACCCCAGGAGCCTCTTGCTGTCACTGCAGGGACGTGTCCTCCTCCTCTGGGTCTCTCCTTTGCCATTTGTGTCCCTGTGCTTCAGGCAGTCCAAAGCCACCACCTGTCCCCATCCCCCGTGACACTGGGGTGGCTTTGCTGCCGAATTCCAAGGGTGGATCCTGGGGGAGCAGCTGGATGGGCAGGAGGGGAGCTGAGATGCTGCTGGGGATCCGGCTGGGGTGGGATTGCAGTTCCTGCAGAATTTCCAGAGCTTCCATCCCCTCTGCAGACCTGCTCGTGCCTTGCCACCATTCCAGGGGAGAGAAGTGTCCTGGGTGGGCAGGGAGTGTCCCTGGCTGGGACACTGTGTGTGCTGGTGTGACACTGCTGCTGTCAGCAGGCACAGTCTGTCCTGTCTGTGCAGGACAGAATTCCTCAGAGGGCAGAGATGCTCCTGGAACAC
>VZTT01038667.1:3127-34388 GCA_013400855.1 Buphagus erythrorhynchus | reverse complement strand
TATTAGGGCACAAGCAAGGGCTCTGCAATGCCTGAGAAAGGGCAGGGGAAATGTCAGCATTAAGCCTGGCTTAGTGTCTGTGGCATGGCCCTCAGAAGACTTCTAGACCTCAGTCTTGTGAAATATCTGTTAAATGTCCACAAAATAGTAATTGAGTTCGTTTAGTCTGAGGCTCTGGGCTCCATCCTTTGTGGTGCTCACAGGACAGGAGAGTTTTGTGCTGTGACCTGGGGCATCAGAGCCAGCTCAGCTCAGGACTTGCCCTGCTTCCTGCAAGGATTGTCCTCCCTGGGATCAGCTGGAATTCTGCTCCTCAATTCTGAGCACTGAAAACTCATCAGCTGGCTGCTGACTCAACAAAACCAGGCTGGGGATGTGCAGTTACACTGCTCACAGCTTCTGGGGAAAAACTGGCAAAAAAAAGCAAAGTGAGCTGTGGCTGCCCCATCCCTGGAAGGAACAACCTGGGGCAGTGGAAGGGGCAGGAACTGGATGGTCTTTAGGGTCCCTTCCAACCCAAGTCATTCTGTGATTTTATACATTGAATACAAGTTGATTAAAACTCCTTTCCAGGGATATTGATATTGAAATATCCCATTTAAAGTACTGCTGTATTTATAAGGGGAAAATATTTATGACCAGAAAACCACAACCTGCTGAAGATGAATGCCTTCAATATTCAAATTCCTGCTCTTTTCTAAAAGCTTCATTTTATACCATTTATGCATTTTATTACAGGTTAAAAAACTTAGGAAATAAAGTTTAAAAACCCTGAAGAAAACTTTTTAATAAGTTGTACCTGAAATGCAACCTATTCGTAGCTGTCTTTGAAAGTCTTTCTTGTAAAATATGAAAGCCAAATGTTATCTGTTCTGAAGGAACACTGAGCAAGACAAACTATTTGATGTGACACGTTCATGCTTTGCTTGTCAGCCAAAACAGTTTTCACCATTATTCACTGCCCTCTGTATATTGAAGAACATATCTGAAGTAAGCTGAACGCTCTTGTGTTTGGTGATAGTGTGTTACTGGGAAAATAAAACAGCCACAATTATCTGCTCAACAAATGGAACTTGTCAGCTGGCAGGCACACAGAGCTGATGCAGATGGCCAGCTCAGGAAAGCTGTCAAGCAGAAGGGCTGAAATAAAATAGATTTTCTTTATATTTTGTGGATTTTCTAAAAGGATTTTTTTTTTTAATGAAATTCAGGGGATTTTAGTGCTGTTTCTTGGCTCAGGTGTTTTCCCAGCTTCTGGAGAAAAAAAAAAATTAAAAAAAATGCTATTGGGGGATGAGGTATTTCTAGCATGGTGACAGGGATCTTTGGATGGGATGCTGATGCTGTGGGGAAAATCTTTACATGCAAGTGATCCTCTCTTTGGAATAAAAGGACAGGATTTATGCCTGCTATATGTAGAGATTTTTGGAAACATAAAGTTAGAGATGTTGTATAATCCAGGACATGCAGCTGTTCTTTTTTGAATGAATGTCCTATTTTCCTCTGCTTTGAGCTGCGTGTTGGGAGCACCTGGGAGAAACACTTTTATTGGAGAGCGTTTTTATTGTTTGCTGTTCTGTTTGTTGCTTTATTTGTTAGAGGTAATGAAAAATACTCCTTTGGATCTTCTCATTCTCACAAGGTGTTATCTCTCTGTGGAGTAGAGAGATGTGTTAGATACTGCAAAATGTCAGGCTCAAATAAAAAGTACAGGAAAGCTACCTTAGCATAGGGAGTGTTGTACATATTGGAGAAATTTTACTTATTTATTTATTAACATGTGGTTTTGCTTACCCTGCAGGGTGATGGTAGAAAGAGAAGTTTTGTCTAAAAAAATTCAATTCATGTGGAGTGTTCAAGACCTTCATAGACAATTGTTGAGCTGTTTTGGTTTTGTGGCATCAGATTTCCAGTTACTCTNTGATAATAGAGTGAGGTTTTGTTCAGTTTTGTTCTGTGTTTTGATTTTTTGATTTTTTTTTTCAATGGCTGCTGTGCTGGGGCAGGAATTTTGTCCTGTCATTTGAAAACAAAGACGTGCCATGAGTCCAGAAGGAAATAAATGGAAAACAAATAGCAGGAGACTCTCAGTCTGTACTGAGACTGTGGAATGTATGGCCAGGAGCCTTGAGCCAGTCAGAATGGACTTTTGCAAGGGCTCCTGTGTGAGACACAAGTGGCTGGATGTGCAATCCTTGGATGTCAGACCCCTTGGGAGCATCCCACACCCCATGGCCAGAGCCAAGGAGGTGAATCCTTTAATCTGGAATGACAAAAAACCACCCCTGTGCCAGTTTAAACTCATTTAATTGCACCAGCTCTCGTTATTTCCCTTTGCTCTGTGGCATATCCTTAGTACAAAGCTAAAATAGGAGATTAATATTCACTTTTGTGCCTGTGCCCTCTGTTGTTCCCTCTTTAGGAGAAAAGTGTTGAGGAGCCCTTATTTATTTTTAATAGAAATCCTGATGTGCACCGTGGTTTGCTGTAGTTCAAACCACTCTACATCCCAGGCTGGTGTGAGGCAGGTTGTACATTGCTTTTTGCTTAACTTCTTACAATAAAAGTAGCTCGAGGCTGTGTCAAAGATTAACCTGCTCGTGGGGCTCTGGAGATGCAGAGCTGGAAAGGGTGAAAAGCAGCTGGGTTTTGGTGGGGGTGTTTTGTTTAATGTCTCCATTATCTTTTATATTAAAAGCTTCTAGCACCTGCTGTCTTTAAGAGATCTTTTGATCTTAAATTCTTGGAACCTGGGGGCTTTGAGAACACAGGCTGCCAAAATGATACTTTTGGGAACTTGAGGGAATTTTACAAAAAAAAACAACAACAAATTGGCAGAGGAGTCAAATAATCTGTGATGGCTTTTGTCTCTACCAAATTTTAACCTGCTTCAAAATATTTACATAAAAATTTATGAACATCCCTAAATTACTATGCAGGAACTCATGCTTTTACTGCATTTGCAATTCTTTGGGTCTTTTTCCTTTAAGAAAGGGAACACTGAATGCTAAACTTCAGGAAGAATTATAAACTAATAAAAAGGGCCTTTATGGATATAGATTTATCTATCTCTGCATGTTTCTTCAAAGATCATTGAGTCATAGAATGGTTTGGGTTAGAAAGGATTTTAAAATCATCCAGTTCCAATCCATGACAAGGATACAAATATAAATTTGCTTTGAGGGCGTATATATACATACACTCAAATCTATATCCCATACATACACTTATTTTTTCTGTAGGTTGGTGAGTCTATATATATTTATATTTGCACATACATGTGCACACTCTGGTTTTAAAGCACTTGTAGCATCTCCACTTTAGCTGGGAGTAATATTTTATTTCACATTGAAAAGTTGAATTGAATATTTTTTTTAAGAGTTGAGCCTGAAGGGTCTCTCTCGAGCTATGGAGTTGAAATTGGACCAAAAGTGTTGGCTTCTATAAAGACTTGTGTTTTTTCTGGTTTTTGAGTTGTCAGGGGCTTCACACCACCCCCCACACTCTCCTGTCCTTTTTTATTTTGTTTTCTTTGGTTTTTTCCTCCTCTGCTTAGTTCCACGAGGCTTTTCAGTGTCTGAAAAAGCATCTTGGTGAACTGTTGACTTTTTCCCTCCCTTATTTCTTTACCTCTATTATCTGACCAGTTTTTCTTGTATTTTGACCATTTCAGCCATTCAGTGCTGACAATGTAACTTTTCCCTTCTCACATTTAATTTGTGTTGAAATGTGGGTGCTGGAGATGTTTGACTTACGTCCCTCCAGATGTATGAGCAGAATTTTCACTGTGCCATATGTGAGCACAGAATCACGAGACATAAAGCTTTATTAACCTTTCAACAGAAAATTTAAGTTGTTATTGAACACTTTGTCATCAAAGCCACCCTAACTACAACACTTTTTTACAAGAAAGCCCAGTATAAAAGAAGTCATGCCAGGCAGTTGTTTACATTTTATTTGTGTGACATAATGACCATGACTTTGTCAGCTCTGGTGGAACATTCTGGGTTTAGCATTGGTTTTGGTGCAATTATCCCAGCAGAAAAAGGAAACACAAAGCAGAGCAGAAGGACCCCATGAGCAGAGAGATTCTCATGAGACACGTGGACACACACAACACCTACTTGTTACCCTGTAATGAAAACAAGAAAAAGCAAATTGATTTCTTGTATAGAATGCACGAATTCTTTAATTGCCCCACAACAGTGGTTAGTGCACAGTCACCAGTGCTTCACAGAGCCAGAATTCCAATTGCACATATTGAATTTACCCTAATGGGTCATTTATGAAATTGTATAAACAGAGCCTGACACCTTTTAATTGATCTCCCACTATTATGATATTGTTGGGCCTTGTTTTACTGCTATCAATATTTTTTGAACAATAGATGCATTGGAGAATTCGAAAGTCTATCTTGGATTTTCTCCAAAAAGAGAGACTTAAAATTTAATTTTAGTCAACTGTTCAAGCCATGTCAGTTATGCCCAGTGCCTGTCTTTGAAAATGATGTCCGAGTGCTTATGTTGCCAGGCAGGAGGTTTGGATGAGATTGTTGAAAGCAGAAATTAATATCAAGACTTTGTTCCCCAGGGACAAAACGTGTCGTACCTGGATTTTGATGCCACATATTCCTGTCATCATTTTATTATTTGATCCAGCAACTTCAGCTGAACAAAAGACATGAAAAATCCACTCAGGACTCCATAAATGGCCCTTGTACCAGAGCCAGTGTGTCTTTGGAAAAATCTATTTCATTTTGCTTTTGACTGTTTCATTAGTAAGTACAGAAATTGCCAAAATAACAGTCAGACCTTAAAAAAATCTGAAGCCAGGTTTGGAGGTGGCCAATAGGAAATGAATATTTAACATCAAAACAAAGGCAGAAGTGGAAAAATCAATAACCTTTGACAAGTAACTTGCAGCCTAGAGAGACTCTTAATATATGGTCACTGTAGCACCACAAATAAACAAGAGATTCCCCATTAAGTATCAAAATTATTTTGAGTAATAAATCATGAAAGATAATTTCCTGGAAAGTTGTTTGTAAAGTAGGCAGCCAGAATATTCTGTGTACAGCTAACAGATGCAGTGTCTACTTTTTGATTTTATTTATTTATTCTTTCCCTCCCCTCACTGGAACTCAGGAGAATATACAGTATATCCAGCAGCACAAATCCCAGTGAAAAATGTTGATCCTGACTGCATTCCAGTGCAGGCAAAGCATGCTGTAAATAATGGTCTTCCTCTTTTCCCCACCTCTTTATTAGCTGCTCTCCAGGGCTGACTCTATCAGAGCACTTTTATGTCAGTGTCTATAAATTATTGGCACACCCTATTCATCTGATAGTGACGACAGCAGTGCTGTATTTAAATCCCAGCTTTGGTTTAGAAGTGTGTGCTGCATTTTATTGCCAGAACTCCCTCACTGAGAGGCTGAGTTAGTGAAAAACCTGTGAGAATGGAAACCCTAGGCTGGAGCCTTTCTCCCTCTGTCCCCATAGCTATTCCAGCAAAGATTCCCATAAAATGTGCTCCACCTTTAGCAGAAATTCCCTGGCTGCTGGGGAATTGCTCTGCAGGATCAGGGCTGCTCAGAGACACCACAGAGATGGGGCAAGGCAGGAGTGCCCCTACCAGCAGAAAATTCTTACCACAAGGGCTTAACTCTTCACTTTCTCAGCCTAAAGACACTTCCTGAGCAAAGTTCAGGTATTTCTGCTTTGTTTTGAATCATTTATATATTTAGCTACGGTGGCAGTGCTGTCCTTTGGCTTTGCTGTTTAATACTTTGCTAATTATCTGGCTTGGAGAGGACTTTAAAGGTCCTGAGGTCAGTGTCTGTAAATGCTGTTGGTTTCTGGCCGTAGCTCATTATATGAAGAGATTAGAAAGGTTGTCAGACCTTTTCTGTGACTTTGACACCCGAGGAGAAAACATGCATATAATGTCAAAAGAGTTACTTTTGACTTTGTGCAGACACACACACAATCTCTCATTGTTATGCTTGAGAAGGAAACTCAAAACACTTCAGTAGTTCAGACATATTATTTTGTCAAGTCCTTACTCTGTCTTGTTGACAGAATACATTTTCTCAAAAGCTGAAATCATTCTGTCAAGGAAACTTATTTTGTGCAATAATCCTGCTTGTTGACAAATGTTCAAAAGGGAAAAAAATGTTCAATTATTCTGGGAATGTTCTGCCTGGTATCTCCAGGTTTATCTATTTTGCCATGGGAAAGAATGGTTATTAGTTTGTAGGTGAACTATCCAGGCCTTGATGTAATGAAAGAAAAACATATCTTCCTTATGTGTATGTGAGTGTGCTTTGGGGGAAGCTTTTTTTTCAAAGAATGTTCAATTTTAGGTCACATTCCAAATGAGGGCTCAGCAGTGGAGGACAGGCAGGGTGTGTGTTGAGGGAGTGGAGGGAAGATGAGCAGAACCCAGACATTATCTGTCATGTGTGTCAAGAAACCCAATGAAATGGAGACACATTTCCAAGTGTACCTTAATAGTTACATATATATATAAGAAAAGTATGAGAATGATAAAAAAATGTTTTCATTTCTGCTTGTTTTTCCTCTATGGCCTCTAAATCACAGCTCCAGTCAGTTCCAGCTTAGGAAGGTGAATTCCTGAGTTTTGTTCTGGTTTATTTTTGATAACTATAGGAATGCTGAAGACAAGCCTGATTTACTCTGCTGAGTGACAGCAGCCCTGTGAACACCTCAATATTAAATTTGAGTGTACTGAGCCCTGTGGAAGGATCCTGTGTAAGGATAAATATGTAAGGCACCATGTACACCATAAGGTGACAAAAGTGTCACCTTTACTTTTTCTTTCTGGGTGGCATTAGTGACAAACTTGCACTAATCTGGGTGGGTTAGAAATAATCTTAACATTCCAGGGACTCTTAATGGAATTTAAACTTCAGAGCTTTTTAAAGAACTTTGAAAAAAAACTGTAGCAAATCGAAGGACGTCAGGGGAGAATTTTAAACTTCTTTTGATGGTATTTTATGAGCTCTAGTTGAAGCCTTTTGTTTAAATTTTTGTCTAATGAGCATTAGTTTAATAATTAGCCCTTATAAACTCTCAGTGCTTGTAACTTTTTATTCTCCACTGTTAGGGGACAGTGGTGTCTGCATGCTTGTGCTCCATTATTCCTTCAGTTTTCACCAATAAACCTTCACTCTCCTGGGCCTGCAAGAACTTTGTCCAGTGATCTTGGGATCTGGTCAGGTTTCCTTTGTTCTCTAGAGTCCTATGAGTAAAATAAAATCTGTGATTTGGTTTTGGATAATGATCCTTGTCCATGAATTAATATCCAAAAAAAGTTTTCATTCTTTAATAGTGCAGCCACTTTTTTATTGTGTTCCAGCTTATCCTATTGTTCCCTGCTGTATTGTCTGCCACATTAGTTTAAACAGAATAGTGGATTTTTTTTTTTCCTTTTCATACCTTTCATTCACTCTATTGATTTACCAGTCCTTTGTAGTCTTACTGTCAATTGTCTTGATCTCTTTAATTCCTAATATGCAGCATTTTTGTCACACATTAAAAAAAAGGTGTCAGTCTATCTGATTTTGCATTCAAAGGAAATTCAGATTTTTTAAATAATAAGCCTTGTGTTAGAACTTATGCTTCTTTGACACCTTTAGATCAAAGAGAAAAGCAACAGAGTTTTTTAATAGATACTCTTAGATGTAAATCATATTGAAAGACTAAGCAGAAGTAGAGCAGTCCTGACTTCCTTTCAGAGAGGAAGCCTCTATTTATCAGTTTCATCTCACAATCCAGAACTGGTTTCCCACCCGAATATGCTCAGCAGAGTATCCAAACCACATCCTGGAGTTTTACATCTCCTGTTCTCACCTCCACACACGGAGCTGGAAGATTGCATTTGTGTCGAACTCGTTGGGTGTGAGACATTTGTTAATTGTTTGAGCTGAGGTGAGATTTAACCAGCAATGGTGATGAGTGCTCCTGACTCACAGTTATGGGTTTAAGGGTCAGGGAATTCACTGCACTCAGCCAGCATATGCAGTGTATTCTGCAGTGAATGTGCTGCAGGCCTGGCTGAGAGAAACTTCATCTGGAGTTTTCCAGGATCAGCAGAGTTTTGGGGCATCTGTATTTTGACATCTCTTTTCCAAATACACTGTTCTCAAAGCTGGTAGTACCTGGCCTGAACTTTCAGTTACCATGCTGCTTTTAATTCAACACTCTTCAGCCTTATCCCCATTTCTCTGATGAGTTGCTGATTCTTTGTCCTCTCAAGGTGCTCATGGTGGAGGAAAAGGCTTTATTGCCAGTGGCATTAATTCATGTAGCGTATCATTTAGAGGCATCTTGTCAGTTGAAGCCTTCTATTTCTGGTTTGTTCTCCAAAGTAATGAAAGTTTAAACTCAAATTAATAATTTAAGAGCATTGCTGCTAAGTTCATTTAGCCAATTGAGTGTCTATAGAGACACCAAGACAACCTGCCAGCATTTGGACTCAAACATGAGCACACCTGAGCAGTCCTGGGCTATCATAATTAATCATTCTAAAATATCATTCTAAGTTGTCATTGTGGTTTATCATAAATGTTATCAGTTTATTTTAAACACCTTTAGAAATCACCATCCTCTTTCACAAGGTGGTTAAGGTCCAGAGTTGTGGTTCTATGGTGGTGCTGGGGAACCTGTAAATGGACATTTCTCAGCTGTGATGGTGCTGCAGCCCTAAGGCATGATGCTCTATTCATTCTATTTCTGTCACTTCATTCTCCAGGAACTTGCCATTAGTTTTTTACTCCTTTCTTCTGCTCAGTCTTATAAATTTGGTATTATATAGTGTCTTAGGGGAAATAATTTTCTCCTGAGAGTTATTAAATCATAAGATCATCAGATTGAAAGAAATCTCCAGTCCAGCATCCTACTTAGTGTAGGGTCAGCTAATAACTGTTCAGAAATGTTAAAGATCAGAAATGATTTAGGGGTTGCAGTGGTGGTGGTGGTTTGTTGTTAAATTAACTGAATTATGTGAAATATAACTCATTCACTAAAACCACTAAATTTTTGTTACTTATTTGCTAGGTGCTTTATGAGATTTAGTTACAGTACTGTTTTCACTCTATATTTGTGAGTGTTTCTTGAAGGCAGACTCATAAGCCAACAAAGCAGAATTGGTTTGTAGTATTATAAAAACTATTCATCAGCTGTAATCTACTAGAGCATCATTAAGAAAGATAAAAAGCAATTGTCTATCCAAATCTTTTGTTTAATTTAAAGGCATTTTCTATTCTGTATTAGTTTATATTCTATATGAGACATTAGAATGACATGAGGCATTAGATAACCCTTATCAAATAAGGTGTTTGCTCAGACAATTTATTAAGCCATCTTTTTTTTCTCTTCAGAGGTAAGACACTTCTTTTTCTCAAATCATAAAAATACATGAAAATTGTGTAATAGGTAGACTAGTAGAGCAAGAAAATGATTTACTAGAGATTGCATTTTTCTACCAAGCCACAGCAGGTCAGAGTTGCATATTAATAAGTTCCCATTTTTTCTTGACCTTGCAGAGGGGTCCTGACTCTCCTCATCATTAGCTGGGAATTGTCACATTTTTTTTGTAACTGGAGTCTTTATTATTGCTGGAATTAGGCATGAACGTGTTTGAACTGTTCCTGTTGATGTGTGCTGTGTAGGGTTTGAAGAGATCTTCAATAAAGACCTGAACAAACCAAGTGCCCCAAACCCCTTGATGATGTTGGTCAGTGAGAGGAAGTGTGACACTTTTTAACCAAACTCAGCTGTGTTGAAACTTTAAAGTGGGAAGGGCAGCAACTCTCACATCCTGTCTGGAGGGAATGTGGAGTGTGCTAAGGGTGGTTGTCCTCAGCTCCTCACCCTGATCTTGGATTTCCATACCTGTGGCTGTGCCTGGTCTGTATTTTGTGTCACAGCTGTGGGTTGATGCATCCATCAGAGTTCTGGAGTTGGCAAATCTCCATTGTCCCTTTCACTTCAGTAATATCCTTAAAGTGTAGGTTACTCTGAAGGGGAGTTTGGAGATGGATGCCATTGCCACCCAAGCCAGGAAGGTCACAGAGGACTCAGTTTTGACTTGTGATGATGTGCCCACTCCTGTGCATTCCTTTAGGCTCAATGTCTCTTGATTCATCAAGAAATGATGAAGAAAATCTAAAGGTTGATGCTGGTTTTCTATCAGTTCTTCAATCTTTGTATTGAATTTGGAAAAGTACAGCTCACAACAGCAAGGAATTGCTGCCTGGCACTGTGTGAGCATCTCACTGCAGAGCCTGAAAAGGGGGCTGTGACACTTCAGGCCTCTCATTGCTTCCTCCCATCTTATCCTTGGATTCTTTCCCTCTGCTCCTGACTGTATCTGAGCTGTGCCATCAGTTAAAGACTGAACAGAAGCTCAAGCTCAAGCTGGAGTTTTATTGATAACCTGACCAAGGGATTTGGTCTTTTCTTTCTCTTAGCCAGACTCGTGCAAAACACATACCTGCTTCTCCTGATCCCCTCCATAAATAATTAATGTTTATTGCAATAGCTCTGAGGCAAATCACATGTTTAAAATTATACACTGAAATCATGAATTCGAGTTTCAGTCAAAACATTTTTGGATTCAGGCTGAGTTATGTGCACAATACCCCCAGATAACTGGCACAGATAGACTGCAACATCCTGTCATTAGGATATCTCTTGAACATCCCCTCTGCCACTAGGAAAAGCTGTAAACCTCAGCTGAACCATTTCTAGGTTAACTTGAAGATATATTTCACTTTATGCTTCATTTTCTCACACCTAGATTATAAATGTTCACCTCACCTATCTTACAGCATTTCTTACATGATAAGGAAAATGTCATTTGCCATCAGTTCAGTTCCAAATTCATGAAAAAAAAAAAAAAAAAAAAGATAAGAAAATGATACAAACTCATTTGAGAAGGGAGCTGTGTCTTGAGAACCTGTTTTCCAAATTGCCCAATATTTTGGCCACCACCTTGAAGCATAATAATTCTAAAGCATCTGAGTCAGCAGGTGGAGAGTTTGGAATAGCCCTTTATTAAATAGTAAGCAATTTTCAACCATAGCTATAGTGAACTGCTATTCAGCTGTAATATATGGAAAATAAGTAAAATAATTCACTTGTGTAATACCTGCATTGCATTTTAAAGTCTAACATCTCAGCAGTTTTATGAGAAGGGAAGGATTATATGACAAATCATATACCTTGTGATAATTAGAAGATGTGCTTAACTCTGCCATAGATCAACTTTCTTCACCAGAAACCTCTTACTGCAAACTTGTATATTGAGAGAAAAAAGTCAGATCTGTTCAGATGTCCCTGAGAGAAAGACCCTGTGAATCTTGCTGAGAAGATCTTCACAAAAACAGGTGGCAGTTATCAGATACAATCTTGGTGGAAATAATCCCCTATGCATTAAAGTGAAAAATAAGCCAATAGTGCAGCCACTGTGAGAGAGAAGTTCTGAAAGTTTCAGAGCTCCATCACTCACAAGTAAAAATGTTTTTCCATATATATATATATTTCTATTATTATTTTTACTGTTACATCTACTTTCTTTTCTCCTTATCTGGAATCCCAGAATGGTTTGGGCTGGGAGGGACCTTAAAGCTCATCCCATTCCACCCCTGCCACGGCAGGGACACCTTCCACTGTCCCAGGCTGCTCCAGCCTGGCCTGGGACACTTCCAGGGATCCAGGGGCAGCCACAGCTGCTCTGGGCAGCCTCTTCCTGTGCCTTCAATATAGTGAAGAAAAGCTCAAATCATTAAATTGCAAATCTTCACTGAAAATGTTCACCTGAAATAAGACTGATTTTGGTAGAGAAAAGATAACTCATCAGTAGATTCTCATAATTCCGCTGTCAGATTTAATTGAGAATTAGATTTCTGTTGCAGGAGTTTATATGATGATAACAAGGTGGAATTTCACCAGGGCAGTTCTGAAGATGCTGTTCCATACATGCTGTAGATGACCACAAGTGATACTGAACTTAGATGTTGAACCAGACTCTCCAGTTCTGTGGCTCTACCAATGAGTTTATTCTTCAAAACTTTCAGAGATTAAAACTCAAGCTATGTAAAAAAATACAGCCTGTGAAGGTATTCAAAAAAGCTTCCTCAGCAATTTTCTTCCCCTCAATCTACCCCTAGATGTTGTAAAAAAAGTAAATAAATTAGGCATATTTATTCTGTTCACTTTGAAGATTTCCAGAGAAATTTGTACAAAGGAAGGCATGCTCAAATTAATTTAATGGTGTCTGGATTTCCCTGATGCTGAGCTGCTGCAGATGTCATTCCAATGTGTGTGCAAAACAGGTTTCTTGACAGGTGTGCTTTTTTCTCTCACATTGCAAGAAAATGCACATTAGCAAATTAGACAATCTTTGTATGAAACATCAGACACAATTTGGGGGTTTCTGAGGATGATAAATTTCTTTTTGGTCGAACATCTGGATCCCGTTACTTCAGTAGCTTTTCCTCGGTGATGGAAACATTGTCTAATGTGCACCTTCTGTCATGTTGATTGGTTTAAATGTTTATTTGGGAGAAGAAAGGATAACCTTTTAGTGCTTTATTTCTACAGCTTGAATTTGTTATGGTGTTGCCTAGGTAGAAGAAAAAGTGTTTTTAAACTCTGGGAAGCAGATGGTTCTAAAAACTTGCAGGGAATAGAGTTTCCCGCCCATTTTAGGCCAAGTGCAAGGATTTATGCCTGGTGGTGTAAACAGAACGTATATAAAAGAAGAAAGAACCAGATGCCAATAAAATATTTCCCAAATAATGGCATGAAGCTGTGTCAGGGGAGGTTGAGTATCAGGAAAAGCTCTTCCCCTGGTTGGGCACTGAGCAGGCTCCCAGGGAATGGGCACTGCACCAAACCTGCCAGAGCTCAGGAAGCTTTTGGGCACTCCTGGGCTCCTGCTGGAATTGTTGGTGGTGTCCTGAGCAGAGCCAGGAGCTGCAGTTTGATGATTCTTGTGAGTCCCTCCCAACTCAGGTTATTCTGTGATTTAGTGGAATACATTTTATATCATGAGACTGCTTCAGTGTCAGCTTTGCCAAAAGGTGATTCCTTTGTCTTTTTGGCAAGTAATGGATTCAAGTCTTTGAATCCAGAGCTCTATTCTCAAAACTGCCATGGATTCCTTTGGAATTTTCCATTTTTTTCTAAGGAATTTTATATCATTGGTGAAAGGTATGATGCTCTGTATGATCAGCCAGTACTTGTGCTGAAAGCACTGCCATGAGAACATTGACCTAATTTTTGATTGACAATATTGGAGCTAATACCAATAGTGCTTGGAATGATCAGAAGAGCTGGCTGAGTGACTGGATGGTTGTGTTAGAAAGGCCAGCAGGTCTAAATGCCAAGTGACAGTGTGTTCATGAGTCACTAAAAATTTTTAAAAGCAACTTTTGACAGGATGGTAATTTCAGATACAGACCTTCTGAAGGAAATAAACCTGAAATTAGATTATGGCCCAGTTGGTTTTATTGATTGATTTAACAGTTTTGGAAGCTTCCAATGTACTTAAAAGAATCACAAGCTCCATCTCTGGCACCCATTTAACTTCTGTCACCATTGCAGTGTTGGCACTGTAGGACTGGCACACGAAGACACAACTTCAACATTGGGAGCAGGGGAATGAAACAACAGAAAATGCTTTCATCATTGAGAGCAGAAGGGGTGTTTATGCTGAGGGTGGTGAGTTCATTAGTATTTATTTGTTTTATATGAATTGGAAAGAGACCAAACAGTAAATCAGGCTGACAGCAGAATTTCCCTCTCCTCCCAAACAAGCAGTGCAGCCTCTGCAAAAGTGGAGAAATGTCCTTGCTTGTTGTTTAGTCAGAAAAAATGAAATTCATTTATATAAATATTTTTTAAAAATGCTGTTTTAATAATAGCATTTTAAATAAATGGAAT
This sequence comes from Buphagus erythrorhynchus, assembly GCA_013400855.1. NCBI lineage: Eukaryota > Metazoa > Chordata > Aves > Passeriformes > Sturnidae > Buphagus > Buphagus erythrorhynchus. The sequence continues at coordinate 20,415 of VZTT01038667.1, read as the reverse complement.
CACTAAGACATTGCAATGCAGAGCTGCAAGTGAGGCCATGATCCTCCTCACTTTGGGTATACTTTGAGTTTATTTTCTGCTTACAGGGAAGCTAATCCTGTGCCTAATCACAGCCTTATTTAAAGATACCTTGTTTTGATAAAATCTATAAATGTGATTTTCACAGCTGGCCAAAACCTTATGCTATGTGAGAGGACAAGAGGTTTAAGCTCAGATTTCAACCCATTTTTCAAGCACATGTTTAATGTTTCACTCGTGGAAGTGATAGGACTACTCAGAGCTCACTCTTTAAATGTCATTGCAAGGTGCTGAATTGAGCTGCTCCAGAGAACACCTCAACCCCAGGGTGAGCAGATATTACATCCAGCAAAGGGTGTGCAGATTTACTATTTACACAGAAGGGCTTTCCAACTTGGAATACAATTTAGTCTGTAGCAGCTCCAGGAATGGTTATTTCCTCATCATCTAATCTTTAAACATCTTCCAGTAAAAGACATTTGATAGTTAAATATTAATAGTGGCACAGAAGAACGGAGATGATAAGGCAGTATAATATGTGGGAGTGACATGGAAGAATAGCATGGGACTAATTCTGAGAATGTTATCATCAGGTAATGCTGCCTGCAATATTCTTACTCTATCCCTTTTATTTAATTTTTAATAATTTATTTTTCATTTGGATAAAATAAAAGTCGGACCACAATAAGGAATTGTATTTGCCGAGGAGGGTTTGTATTGCTGATATTTTATAAATCGTGTCAAAAGTGATAGTGATATTTTGATGAAAAATGTAAGCCTGAAAAGATTACTTTAGCAGTAAAAATAAATTTAGAAAGTATTACATTTGTAATAGCAGCTTGCATTTAATTTTGTAAGTTGAAACAAAAGAAATACAAGGAAAAAAAATCAGCTAAGTTATAATACAGACTTTTTATTTTTTAAAGGAAAAAGTTAGCTTAAGTTAGTTTTTTTTTCCCAAAACTAACTCCCAGTTTAAAAAATGAAATGAAATATTTGTTTATGTAAGATGCAAAGACTGATGGCTGTGAGCAGCTAGGTAATAGATTATGCAGCCAGAAGGGAGTATTGTTGTCAGCCAGTCTGACTTCATGAATTAATTTTTGTTTGTATTGGTGCAGATCTTAGAGGAAAAAAAAAAAGAAGCCAAAGCATCTTTAAGATGATTAGTGTTGAAAAATCTTCTATTTGCCCCTATGCTGGCACTATTACAAAATTGAACCTTCTCTTTGACTGTTTTTAATTTATCTTCCAGCCATTTAATCTCATATTTCTGTCTGGTCGACTGAGCCAATTGCCAAATTTTTCATCTCCAGAGCAAGAGCTGATCTCAAAGGCTTGACCTTAAGTTTTTTGATAAATAAAGCGTGGTGAGCTATGTCCTCCTATGCATATTGCCCTGACATTTAGCCATTTTCATGGAATACATCTGTACCCTCTTGTGTTTAAGTTTTGTTTCAATGGCTGCTCAGGAGATATCCTGAACAGCTTTGATTACTTCCTTTTTTTTTTGCCTGTTATTTGTGGCTATCAGACCTCATGAATTTGATGAAATCTCCCATCCTGGCTGATCATCTCTGGAATGTTATTCCCTGGAATTGCAGTGGCTTTGTCTAGAGCCATTGCTTGGCAGGACAATCTCTGCCATGGTATAATCATCACTCTGGGGATCTCCTGGAGGTGTGCCTGTATTTGGCTGTCTCAAAGGAAATATTACATCATGTGAGCACCTCCCTGAGCTCTCCAGGCTGCTTTGCTTTCAGGTTTCAATGCCAAAATCTCAATTATCCCAGTGGATCTGTGACATTTACCAGACAGCAGATTAGGTGCTTGCTGTCCAATTAAGCAAATGGTGACAATTCTACAGCTGTGGTTGAAGATTCTTTAATTATTTACCTTTATTCAACTCAGTTCATGCCTTCTTTGCTTTGCATTATACTTTCTATTTGCTTTAAGTATGCAGGAACAATTATATTTCCCTAAAAATAATAATCTGCAGGGTTGCATATCAGCTACTCCATCATTCAGTTTGGAGTTAGGTTTTGTTAGGTGTGGATCTTTCATGCAGGATGTCTCCCTAAAATCCATCTTGTACCAACAGAGGAATGTAAACAGTTCCCATGGACAGGGTTGATGTACCTGCAGCTATTTTTAGCTTTTTAACAAGCTCAGTTTAGGAACTTTCCCTGTTGAAGTTAATTGGCAATGGCAGGTAATCATCACAGGTGAGACAGGCAGAGAGAAACACCTTTATTCACAAAGAACTCATTTATATTTTGTCTGTGCCACGATGTTTAATGAAATTCCTGCTGGACTGAATGATAAATATGTCTGTTTCATTCAGTTTGATTAGGCTTTGTTGTTGTTGTTGGATTTGCTAGAATTAAATACCATTTATGAACTTTTTAGAATTATACCTTGTTCTCTTACTTCTTCTACCAGATCTTTACAGGTGTACAACTTAGAGTAAAATTAGAATATCTCAGTACAATTCAATTCTTAGTGTTTTTTAATGGATTTTCAGATGATTTGTGTACTTTTGACATTTTTTTCTTTTGTTAAGACTTATTTAGAATATAATCAGAATTTTTTTTCTCTTCTGACTAAACAAGTACTAGACTATTTGCAGTTCACTTTTTGCCCAAAACACTTCCTTTGTTCTGAATCACTCAGCAATTTGGGGTTTAATAATCTGAATGCATCTTTTACTGTACTTGCAGTGCCTGAGCCTAATGGGAGCTGATAGCTTTTCTACTGAGCTCTCAGTCCTTGGGTTAAGGCAAAATCTTCCTTCTTCCTCCCAGTTCTCTCTGTTTTAAACCTTGTCCCAGCTGAATTTCTGGGTTCCTGCTGCTTTTGGTGCTGTTGTTGTTGAGGTGACACCCGTGGGTCAGAGCATTGCCACAGGCCATCACCAAAGATCCAAAGAGCCCCTTTGGAACAGGAGGATAAAGAAAATAAATTACAGCTTACATGGCACTCTGACTGCTTGTCAAGAGAGGCAAATGCTAAACTGAATTGTAATGAAGTGCTTTGATTTGGGAGTGGTTAAATTTTGGATTAAAAAGTCAAAGTTTTACAGAAGTTGTGAGTGGCCCTTTTTTATCTGTTCAGAGCAGTGTATTTTGGAATTTGCTGTTAAACAGCAATGTTGGAAATACCTTGACACAGCTTCTTGATCAACCTGTTTCACCTGACAACTTCTGATTTTAAAAATAATTAAATTGAGGGACTCTTTACTGACTAGGTTATTATTCAATTAGCTTATATGTACAGTCTGATATTTGGAATATTAGTGAAATACAGAAGACAGCTATAGGTCTGAAGTAGCATAATTGTAATTATATCTGACACAGGACCCCTTTGAAGCTTTCCCATTGATTTATTTTTGAAGTTTGATATCAATCCAGATTGTGCAAATACATTCCAAAAGGAAGTCATGCTGCTTGTGTTTGCATTGGAGCTCACAGAGGACACTGAAACTGTGAGGTCTTGTTTGAAATGGTCTTGATACAACCTTGGAAATGACCAAACCCCCTCACCCACTAAAAAAACCAAAAAAGTTCTGCTTAGTAACCTTCATTTCACTACTAGAATCATGTAAATAATCACAAAAAAAAAAAAAATTCAGAATGAAAAAAAGAAAGGTAGAAAGAACTTTAAACATGTTGAGAAGTAGTGATAACTGGTCACTGTTTTGTAGCTTTTTCCTCTGTCTAATTATTGTGCATAAACTGAGTAGAATTTTACACTGAGTATTGAAAGCCCCTTTTTAGTGATACAGCACTATCTTAAAAAAGTTCTACAGGGAATGTTTCACATTTCTGATGCAGATCCAACGTAGATCCTCCGAGCAGAGAGTCCAGATCCACCCTCTGTGCCCAGGTGGGAACCCAGAGCTGCAGCCAGGTCATGTCCTGCTCCCCTGGGGCTCTGGGTTCGTGCTGCAGAGCTGCTGGCACTCTGCTTGTGCCCACATACCCTGATGGAAAACAAACAAATCCTTCCCAGGCCTCCTATCAGACATTGTTATTCAGGTTAAGTCCACCATTAGTATCACTAAATTTTGTAATTATAGTGCCTTTCCTACCTATATGCTGTGATTTTTTTTTGTTTGTTTTTTAGAGTTCCATAGCATATAGAGGTGCAGTCAAAATGCTGTAGGCTGATATATAAACTGTCAGTAAACAAACTGAAACACTATTCAAATAAAATCTTTATGGTCCTGACCCCTTGCCTCCTTTTCAGTCCTCATATTAGACTTAAGCTTTACTAGAAAAAAAACACCAGGATACTTTCCATGGAGTTTATCTGATTTCTTGAACTGACCTGAGTGGCAAAGTAAAATGTTAATATTTAATATTTGGAAGAGGTGCACAACTGGGGAAAAAAATAAAATATGTATTTGAAGCTGCTCCGAAGCTTCTTGCAAAGTATATTTATGGATGGTTGCTATAATAGAATTTTAAATTGAGGAGGAATAAAACCACTGTTGTGGATAGCAGAGAGTTTCCAATGGGAAACAAAAAACTTTGCATCTCTTTCTCACTCACTGCAGCTGGTTTGCAGTTAAAAGATTTTGCTTTTCATTGAAATGGAAATCTATTGCTTCCTTCAGCTCGTGCTTAAGGAACATGCAGAGTGTGGAGCTGATGATCAGGCTGAGGGTGAAATGCTGCAGCAGTCCAGAATCACAGTTGGTATTTCTGCTGAGAGAGTCATCAGGGAAGCACTTATTAAATTATCATTTACAGCAAACGTGCCACAGCCATGGGAGGCACAGCTTGGCCTCTCCTGACACGTCCTGCAGCCTTGGGGACATGAAACTGTCCCAGCCAAGGGGGGACAGCAGCATCACCACAGCCTGGGGCATGAGGAGCCCCCAGCTTTCTCCTTTTACCCAGAAATATCTTACTGGAATTAAGGCTGAGCTGGTAATTGTGCTGCTAATACACGAGGCAGCATATAATTCCTCTCTGAAAGCTCTTTGATAATGCCAAGTGGTTGCAAAATGCACTCGTGTTCTTACATAAGCTCAATTTTATTTTCCTCTGAAAAGCACCTGACCACCACAGCAATTCAGCTCCTTAAAAATGCCTCATATTAATTATATAATATTTACCCTAGTGGAATGTAGATATAACAAAGAGCTGTATGAGGAAGAGGCAGTGACAACTGACCCTTTGATTCTAATTTAGGTTTTAAAACACTGAAATTACGTTTCCAAGCCAGATCTATACTTTTGTTGCTGTATAATAAAGCATCTTTTTGGTTGCTTACTGTATAAACTTCCCCCTATGGAATGTGAAGAAGATCAACAGAGGAGAATAATGATTTTAGACTTGCACAACTGTTTGAACAAATCCAAGCAGTTCTGGTGACACTAGCATTTAACATCAGTCCTTTCCAACTGCATTTCACTTGTAAATATTTCCTCATTGGAAGCACCACATGATTCTCTAGGAAAAATACCAGTCTCCTGAGGATTTGCTCATTTAAATCCAGAATCAGATGGCATCAGGCAGAAAATAAGTCATCCCCTTATCCTAGTCTTATTCTGACATTTCAGAAAGGGAACTTTCTTCTAGGGTGTAGCCCTATATGAACTTAAATAAGAAGCACAGCCTAAGGTAACATTGACTTTTCATTTTGCATAAAGCAGGAATTTGCTTGTGGAGGATGATATTGCTGTTGAAGGCTCATATTTAAAATGCTACTGTTTTAAAGGTTTCATAACCTTCAAAGTAAGCTGTACACAAGCTTTCCAGTGTGAATCCCTACAAAACTCTAGGTCAGGATTTAGCCAAGTTGGGATTTCAATTGGAAATTGGATGACATTGAAACATCAGAACGTTAAAACGTCATAATTATTAAGAAGAGATATTTCTGAAATTTTGTACCAGTAATCAGTTAACTGACTAGAAATGGCAAAAGAGCTCCCAGAGAGATGCCTGGATATGCTGGAATGCCCTGTGGAAATGTCTTTGTCACCTGGTGAAGGTAGGTAGGATGGGGAGAAGGTGGGAAAAAGGTCCTCAGTAGTCCCACCACTCCCAGAATTATTGTCCCTACTGTTCTGTTCCAGATGTGCAGGCAGATATTTCCTGTTGTCTCAGTGAAACAAGGAGGGCAGATGTTGAAGGCATTAAGTGGAAAAACACATCCATGAACAACTTGCAGGGTCTTCTGTAGGACTTGGGTTGCTGAGTCCCTGATCCACATGGGTTCTCACTGTGAAATGATGATAATTCTATTAAAATCCTACTCTGGCAGTATTCCCAGTGAATAGCTGTTCATGTCGATCATTTCCATGATAATCCCAGGGGATATCAGGGATATCTTTTTTCTTTCATCTAGAAAAATACAATTGTGAAGTGAATGCCTCCAGATGAAGCTGTGTGATCCTTGTACCATTGCCATATTTAAGGCTGGAGATCTTGAGTATTTTGAGAGCTTTGAAGGAGATGTGTGACATTTTGCTTAATTCAATATAGGTATTAGAAGAGTTATAATACAAAATTTTGTAATAATTTGCTTAATTTGATTCTGACAATTCCAAATTAATGTATAATTACAATGTAACATTTTAACTTTTCCAGTTTTAACAACATTCATATTTGACTTTCCACTTAAAACAGAGAATATATGCTGTATTTTGTTTATCATGTTAATTTTGGGAATGGAAATGGCAAAGATCATCAGGGTTCTAGATTCCATAAAGTTTACCTTGTGCTTCTGTATTTGAAACAAGCCTTTATGAGAACAAGAACACACGTCAGAAATGATACAGCTTCATTTCCACACTGTAATTCTTATCTTTAACGATATCTGACTAGTAATGATCTCCAAATTAATTTCCTGTTCAGGACAGCACACAGGGGCACCTAAGGCATTATTTCCTTAAAATATTTGTGAATTTGATTTCTAGTCTGAGGTCATACATTTTATTTCCTTGTCTACTGAGAGCTGCTGAGTGCTGTTACAAACCAGATATATGATGTCACTTTAAATAAACAGATGTAAATCACGCACTAAAATCATATTAATGCAAGAGCAACATGCATTGGGTGTTATTGCTCAGGATGCTGCTCTGTGCACATGTATTATGCAGAGAACTTTAACACCAGACTTTGATCTGCCTTAAGTGGAGCACATATGTGGGATCCTGGATGGCTGCAAGTGCTGCTCTGAGACATTCTTGTACAAAATATCTCCCGTGTTTGGCTGTAAGACAAAATGCAATGCTTGCTTTGACTCCTCTGCTTTATTCAGAGAGTCTGGTTTGCCTTCCATGCTCTGCTGTTTACTCACTGAGAGCAGCAGTGATAGATAAAAGTTATTTAAGAAAAAATACACTCTGCAAGGGCTGACCATCTCTAGGTTGTCCCAGTTTAAACTCAGATTTTTGGTAGAACTTATGGCAAAGTTTTTGTGTTATGCAGTTTGAAGGACACGTTCACCCAGACAGAACACACAGAGTTACAGCCCAAATTTAGAAATTAATGATCCTAGCTGCTGCATAGAGTCTGCAGTTGCCTTCAGTGTAGCTATTCTGTACTTGTTTGTAGGGCTGGCACAGTGAAAGGCTCTGCCTCGTGGGTTCTGCAGGCTAGAGCTTCTCTGTGCTTTTGCTTGATCTGATGCCCATTCCCGAGGCAAATGAAGCAGAACAAGCCTCAGATAAAAGCTGCCTCTCATTCTCATCGTGAAACAGCTGAGAGATGGAAACGATGGGAGAGGCTGCACTGGCCTGTGGACACACACACTCAGAGAGCTGGGGAATTACAGCTTGGAGATGCTTCTCAGGCCTGGACTTCTCCTGACTCTCAGCTCCATTCCCAAGCTGACTACAGCTTCAGTTAGGGAGGAAATTTCCTAGGATGATAACATGGTGAAAAACAGAGTGGAATTCATAACATAAGTGAACACCTGGTATTTTTCTCATGAGGCACCTGGACATGTTTGGTCAAAGATGTTTTCCCCAATTGTCCAATGAACTACTGTGCTCTCCTAGTGATTGTAACTTACTTTAAATACAGACAGTCTGTACAATAAAGTGGCCTTTTTCCCAAAAAGCTCCGTGTGTGTCACTGTCCTTTTCTCTCTTTGCAGCACAGTAACCACACTGGCTCTGTTCTTGCAGAGGCTGAGAGGGAGAGGAGCATCCTCTCTGTGCTCTTCATCCACAGGGATGGGCTGTGCTGCCCTGCCAGCCCTGCTGCAGGGCTTTACCTGTGGGGAGCTGTTCCATGGGTCCTGGGACAGGGAACACTGCTGGGGATGGTCCTGCAGGGTGTGGGGAGAGCAGGGAGAGGCTGTGCTCAGCTCCCAGCTCCCAGAGGCATTTCACTGTCCCTCAGTGCCTTTATCTCTGTCTGGCAAATGGACAGACGTGGTTGCTCAATTTTCCTTCCAGAAGAGCTCCCTATGAATTGTCAGGCTCAAATCTCAGGGCTTTCCCAGTGCTGGAATTGCAGCTTGTCATGCCTGTGAAAGGAGGATGTCTCTCAGGGAGGCTGCTGATAATCAGCCACGTCCTCCTGCCCATTCAGAACTGTTATTCAGTGACAATATTTTTTTTTCATTTCACTGCATCACCTTCTCTCTTTGATAGCTGCAAATTCTTTAAGTAATTTTAAGTTTTTCCTCTCAGCTTCTAATTTTTTTTTTTTTTTCCCCACATAACTAGAGCAGAAGCCCAACCTTCAGTTCAGGAATCTTAATTGGAAAGCAAAGCCCACTTTTTCAATATTTTGCTACAAGAGAGAGACAGCTTTGATAGTTTAATATCACACTGTCTTTCACAGTGTCTTTCCTCACATGAGGCTAGAAGGCAAAAATTAATCCACTAAAAATAGTAAGCTATTCTGGAATTTAACAAACTCAAAAACGAAGTGGTCAGAAGTTAACAGTATTTCTCATCTGTTGTTTATCTCTTGAAATTAAAGATAGCTGAATTAAGCAGGCTCTAAATACAAGTTATCCAAGGCCAGTAATTCAGTGGACATCCAACTATCCAGGGTATCAGATAATATTCTATTTCTTCTTACATTTGTTTTTTAAATGTGATTAATGACATGCTTGTTTTCAGAGTAAGGCAACTGCCCATATTTTGTGGATGGCATTTACAGGAGCCATGTTCAGTACCTGAAAAGGTGGCTGCACTGTCCAAGGAGCTAAACTTATTTCCCTATAAATCTGGGAATACCTGTCTTTCCATCAGCTCCTGATGGGAAAACTTGTTACTGTCAATTGACCAAGGGTGGCCTTTGCTGTATAAACACTGACCCTGATGGATTAGGAAATGGATGTGCTGGTCAGATGTGATGTTTTACCTCCCTGTGTCTGATAGAATGCATTTATTAACTCCATTCTTCTGTTCAGCAACTCCTTAAAATAAGCAATTTATGCTTTAAGTAAGACCTGTAATTAGTCCCTCTACCTAGTTACTGTATGAAACAAAGGATGCATCCAACCCTCTCTCATTAGTATTGCACAAAGCCAATTGTTCCTTTCAGTTCTCGTTGTTATTATTTAACTGTTAATCCCAGCAGTTTATGGGCTGGTGTTACAGTGATGATTATTTCTCTGGTTGCTGTCCAAGGGGTCATTCCAGAAGAGGCTGGCTGCAGGAGGGCTGCAGAGGATGCAGGTTTGCAGGAGCATTTAATGTGTTTTGCTCCCAGTCTTTCTGTGGCCGGGCAGCCAGCCAGGCACTGTCTGAGGTTTGCTTTATGAGTCCTGAATCACTAATGCAGAGGCAGGGGAAGCACAGAGCCATCATCCCCATCTGTCCAATATTACTGCACATGGAACTGGCCCTATTGAACATATTGAATTAATTCCACTGCAGCGTTGCCCATCAAATTACTTGACTCTTTACATCACCCTTTTTTTGCTCCCTAATGCAAAACATCCATTTTATTTGACAAGGCCTTCTTTGGCTTTGGCCTAAACAGAGGATGGGGATGATCTTGGCTCACTTTGCTCTAAATAATCGTTCTTTAATTACACTAGAGGTGGTATCATCTGCAGTAATTACTGAAAAGATGTCAGCTCTCAGATAATGGAGTAAAACATTAATGGAACTGAGCTGGCCCAGACCTGACTCTCAGAACCAGGCACTCGTTGAGCTGTGACTTGGCATCACTCTCAGCCTAGTTAAGGTTTCAGCTCAGCACCTGACTTAGGACCTTTCTCAAGCACCATGTATCACAATGCTGATTTTCTTTGTTTTGTTTAAACGTGAATCCTGCTTCTTCTTCAGAAAACAAATTATGGGCTAAGACAGAATTTTGCAGCTACCTACCTGAGTAATGTCTTCGAAACTTTCTCATAAGCCCCCTCATCTTTTAAAGATCTTTTTTAAAGAGGCCCCTGATATCTGGAGAGGGACAGACCTTACTGACACAGAACTTTTTTAGGTTGGTTAGCAGCAACAGTAAAATCTTGGGTATCATTTGATCTGAAGAGTTCTCTTTTTGCAGAAACTACTGGATTGTTCACTTGTAAATGAAAACTTGGCTTATCCCAGAATCATTTAGGTTGGAAAAGGCCTCTGAGATCATTGAGTCCAGCCTTTGACTGATCACCACCTTGCCAATAATGAGAATAAATCTTTTCTGCACGTGTGAGTGAAGCAAAGCCAGAAGCTGATGTGTAGGTAATGCTTCCAGCTTCTGACACGATGACAAAGGGACACTGGCAGATCTGGAGGCTGGGAGATTCATTAGCAATAAGCTTTCAGTCAATTCAGAGCATTCACAAAAAAAATCCAAAAGCTACTGTGCCTGGAGTGACTTTCTAAATGTGTACCTTTGATTATACATCTCATGGCCTTGCTGAAGTCCTCAACTCCTTTGAATCTAAAGGCCCAGTAAAATGATAGTTATATAAATAATTAATAACAATATTCCATGGCTTCCATGTGTTTTGTGCTGTGTAGTCTTCAGTCTCCTTTCTTTGCAGTTATTTTAGCTACTCATGAGTCCAACTTTCATATTCAAGAAAATAGAATCCAAATCTATCAATCTATAGCTGACAGGGATGCTTAGTGAAGCAACAACTGTCATTTGCTATTAAGTTAGAAAGAAAATCTAATATAATTCCAATTAAAAATAAGCCAGATGAGATCTTCAGAAAGGACTTCTCCTGCATCTCCTCACATATGTTTCTTTTCAAATGAAAAAACTAACATATGTGGAGAGCACTTTGATCCATATGGTGTGCTCCCCTTGATATTTTTTCTATTAAAAATCTCTATACTGATAAGTCAGCCTTTTGATTTATATAGTTGCTTTTTCCTCACTATAGAATATTGGAGGCTGTTTTTTCTTCCCTTTTCTGCCTCTTCTTCCCAGATTTATCTCTATTTTCAGTGTCTGGAGGAAGTTTCAAGTTTGAAATTTTGGGTAAGGTGTGATGGCTGCTGTTTGCCCTTTCTTCCCCAGGACTTGCAGTAATACCCCAGGTTGCAGAGGTCCCAGATGAGGCCTGAAATTACTTTTTTCCTCCCTATGGAGCACAGCAAGGTGCTGTAATGCACAGAATTCAGCACACATTTAAATGGTACACAAGGCACTCAGTGGCTGCCAAGCCTCTTGTTTTCAGATTCTCTTTTCTGTTTGCCTTTCTTCTGGAAATCAGCATTTCCTCTGGACCTAACAAAATGCAAAATCTCAAAGGTTACTTGCTATTCAAAACCTGACTTAATTCCAGTTAAAACTTGAGTTTGATTTTATGTGTGTGTATGATTTTAAAAAGCATTTTATCAAGTTTGAAGAATTTTGTATTTATTTATTGATTGGATTAGCAGCTAAGACATAATGTAAATGCTTGCTGGCAGGGAAAATTTATTTATTAAACTGTGTTAGAATGAATGATTTGATTTTACAGGAATTAGTTACTTCCTTATTTCTTCCTGTATGACTCTGTAGTGCAACCAAGAGGATTTCACCTGCATTTTTTCAGCTGGCATCTACTCAGCAGGGTTTTACCCTTCAGGATTTTGTAGTCCCATCTCTTTGGTGTGTTTTTGACTGTCCTTTTTCACCTGTTTGTGTAAAATCCAGCACCACCTGAAGCTGTGCAGCTTCTCTGCTGGCTCTGGTGCTTCCACTGCCCTCCTGTCTGGAGTTTTGGAGCTGGAAGCAAAAAGGAGAGGGGCTTGTGGTGTGGCTGTGAGTTTCCCCAGCCCTTTGGCTACAAGAGCTGCTCATCCATGTGCAGCTTTCTGTGAAATTGATAAGAGGTAGAGTTAATCAAAGCACTCAAGAAATCTATTTACTGGAGCTATCAGAAATGTGTGAGGAAAAGGTTTAAAGAACTCTTCAGTGTCCTTTAATGTGCTGGGCACATTTCCTGCTACAGAAGTCTGGATGAGATTGTCCAGTGTTTTTAGGAAGTTCAGAATATTTTTTCTGAATTTTTGACAATACTGAGCCGTACATTTATAAACACAATTCCTGTTTGCTTTCACTGGAGACTTCTGCTTGTAAATCAGTGTCAGGGTGTAGCCTGTGGGTTTTCTAAGGAAAGTTCAAGAGACAACCCCTAGAAAATAAAAAGGCAGGCACATTAATGAGAGAACTTAAATAAATGATGCAGCCCTTTTTCCCCCTTCCCTCTCTCCCTGAAGATGGCCACTGGCACACCACTTGTAATTATTCATTATTTTTGTATCTGGTCTGCAGACATAGCACGAGCCTGCTTCTCTTGTTGGGAATATTCCCACAATGAATGCAGTGATCCTGTCACAGATGGAAGGGGAATTTATGGGTATGAATTTTTGCTACACCACATTGATTAACATCGTGGTTACTGTCTGCTCAGTTCTGTGTGGGGTGCAGCAGCTCAGCTGAAGGTACTGAGCCCTGTGAATGACACAAGGAGAACTTTAATGAGAATTGTTTCAGTCACTTCAGTGTAAAATCATTTATTTTAGTGTAAAATATTCTGTGGCTCTGAGAATCCTATTTTCATGTGTTCATTTGGAGTGAGGGACATAATGAATACTGAACTTGAGTAGAAACATATCTGAGCTTGGCTTAACTGAAAATTCATAATATCAGAGAAGTGTTTAAGTGACTTTCTTTCAATTTATCAGTTTAAGTTAGCTTTTATTAAGACATGACACAGGCAGTACGTTAATGATCTGTGCTTTATTTTTTTTAAAGAATTGTTTCATATAGAGAGCACAGTTGCTGGTAATTTTTTGGTAAGTGCTATAATTGTTTCTAAGTTTTCTGTACATTATATTGTAATTTTAGAATGCTCATTTAAATCTTTAATGAACACTATCATAAACAAGTTAATAAAAACTGCTATTAAATTCAGTTGTGATGGTGAGAAAGTGATGTGCTATAAAAAACTGAATAGGAATAGTAATTGTAGTAAATATAATTTAATAGATTGGAATGAAAGGTGCATATTACCAGCTGAAAACTTAGAATGAAGACTCACTTATATTTAAAGGGAACAGTGTTTTAAAAAATTGTGAGGTTTTAAAATGTTCAGTATTTCCCTAAAAACACAGAGTTTTACCTGAGAACATGAGAACAGCAACTTTCCACAGGTATTGAGGAAGCTGAACCTTCCTACCACTTTTTTCCAGTTCTCGATTAATCCAAAAATCTTCATTTAGTATGACAAAAGTAATGGTGGCATTTGGCTTTTGATGTTCTGTGATATGATGTCGAGGTGAAAGCTCATAAACTGTCAAAAAGCACAAGCTCTATGTATCATATTTTAGATTAATGAAGAAAAAAGGAGCTGAAAATCTTTCTGTGTTTGCAGCTGGAACCATTGCCTGCTGCTCCCTGTGGTTTAACCTTTACCAGGGTGTCGGTGTCACCTCACTGCAGTGTCAGAGATCTGGGAGATGCCAAAAAAAAACAGGTTTTCCTACAGGCATTTGCAAGTTTTGCACATTATCCCTTGAATGGAAGGACAATCTTTTGAGATGAAGCACTGCAACGTGACATTGCATTAATTCATGGAAAGATATTAAAAATGGTACAAAAAAGACCTTGAGTGAAGAACTAACGGAAGGATTGTGATTCTGACATTGACATCTGTGCCATCAGGATTTTATTTTATTTATTTTTTTTATGTATTTAGACTTAGAAAACAAACTTCCTGAGTATGTGCTTCTGCCTGAAAAATCTGCTGTGAGAGAAGGATGGCAAAGAAAAAGAGGATGGAAGGCAAAAGACAAAAATCTCTGTGGAGGTGTAGTTTGCTTCTAAGAGTATTTGGAATTACTTTTCCAGCTCTTCTGAATGTACTGGAGGAAAAGCCAATGATAGGATGCAGAATAAGCTCTCTTGGTGTAATATTTTTGGTTTTAGGTTAGGCTAAGGCATAGTTTGTGGCTCTGGAATGGGTATGGGTACAGTTTTGCTGTAAGGCAGTAATTAAGCCTCAGTAATGAGGTGAGTAGTATCAAAACCAGCCCATCAAATCTCCTGCAAAGCAAACTCTGACTTGAGAACCTTGGGATTTAACAGAGCTTNTGCTCCCTAGGGAAGGGATTAGGGAAACTCACAGTGGTTTTGGGGCATTGGTTCTTTTGTTTGCTTTATTTGTTTGGATAGATTTTATTATTATTATTATTTTGCTCTGTTTTCTTTTAGCAGAGGCTACAAAATGGGTGGGTGGTGTTCCAGCTCTTTATTTCTGAAAAGCTATTGTCAAATTCTTGTTCCAAAGAGACACAAAACAGCAAATGAATTTAGTCCCACTGCAGTTCAGTTTAATTTCCAGAAGTGCAGAATTGTCTGGTGCTCAGTTTGAGCAGCAGTTTGCTGGGAGGGTGAGGGATCAGGAGCTTGTGCAGGAGCAAGGAGCTGTGCAGGACCTCTCTTAGTGCCTGGCTCCAGTTTTGGCCTCTGGCCAGTTCTATTACATCCTAAATTCACGGGTTTTAAATGAGAAATACTTTTCTCTGTCCTTCTCTGTTAGATTATCCAGGGCAGTCATCTAGTCCATTTTCAGGTGACAAGAATTTAGTGCTCTCCTTTGTGTTTGCTGTAGTTCATAAATAATACATCAAACCTTTTGCTTCCCGTGGTTTAACTGCTCTCCCTAAGGACTGTGGTGGCTGCACAGATCTGAAGTGTTTGCTGGAGCCTAAGACTGTTACTGAAGACTTTTTTTTGGAGAACAAAGCCTGGTTCAGACCCAGCAGCTCCAGCTGACAGTAGATCAGTTTGCATTCTGCATTAGGAAGAACCCTTCACATTGCTCCAGCCAGAATCTCAAACTGATATAACAAACCCAAAACTTTAATGAAGGGAATGGAAGTAAAATAATGTGTCATATTAGCAGGAGTAAAAAAAAATGTAGTCTTTATTAGGGTACAGCTTAAACAATGCAGTGTGTAAAGATTTGTACTGTTTCTTGATTCTGAGGAGAACAAGAAGATTAAATATATCTTGCTATGTTTGTGTGAAAGGTGAACTGCATGCAGCCTGCTGAAGAGCACAAAACTTGATACAGTAGGGATTTGTCCATAAAGAAAATACAGATAATCCCATAGAAAGGAAATATTTGATGTCCTCATGCATTTGGAAATGCAGACTTAGCAATATGTTGATAATGGATCATTGTCCCTTTTTGTGATCTTGAAAGAAAAAAATAAATATCCTCTCTAATGCTCTTTGCCATGCTGCTTCTGGCTAACTCTGTGAACTCAGTGTTTGAATAGGTGGAAATACATCAAAAAATCTGTAAGACATCTTCCTCTTGTTAAGCTTAGATAGCTTTTTCTTTTATAATGCACAAGCAATATCAAGAGCATCTGGAGGCCGTGGCAGTCTCAAACACTCTTGTAGAGTATAATATTTATTTGCCAATTTTATTTTTCTTAATAACTCCAAATCAAGATGGAGATATAAATGTTAACTAAGTGAGGTTATATATGAAAAAAAGTGATCTCCTGAGGAATGTGACATTCACTTCCAGCTGTCTGTACTGAGTGTGATTCCAAGACAAGGAATGTGCAGGGTTCTGGCTGGAATGCAGCACATGACCCGTGCTCTGGCTGGAAGCAGAAGAGAAGTTTGCCTGTCAGGTACTCACTGCAGGAAATATTGGATTTATAATGACATGGAAACTGCATTGCCATGCAGTTGTCCAGCCTTTGCTCCCCTCCCAGCTTTGGTCCCCTTGGATGGAAGCTGTCCATCACTAATCTGTGCTCAAGGTGGCTTTGGGTGCTCTTGTTAAACATTTCTCTGTGGGGGGATGGCTGAGAGGCATCCCAGGATTCCCAATCCCCTGGAGAAGTTCAGCCCCACCATCAGGGCCATCACTGGAGGCTGACTTGTCAGGATATTTGGGAACTTAAATCAGAATGTGCTTTGTACTGGGCACACTCACACTGGTTTGATTATTTCCCAAATAAAGAGGACAAACTGTCCAATTTCCTTCCAGGAAAAAGCCAGTAACAAAAGCAGTGCTTCTAACTGTGATTTAATGGGAAATTTTGCATTTCTCAATACTATCCTAGGGATAATGTTTTGGGCTCCTGGCAGCTCTGTGTTTCTCACTGCAGGACGTTTGCCTGAGGCTGCTTTTCCAACAGCTGCCCTTGTTCTTGGTGCCTTCTTATCCTCCCACTCTGCTGAATCCTGGCGTACTCTGTACCTCAGGGCAGGAGTCTCAGGAGCCCCAGGACACTCAGGCAGACCCAGCTTCTTCCCCTCTAAGCCTTTAAAGGGCTCAACTCAGAATAAACTGAGAATTCATCGCTGTCATGTTGTCATTCACAGCAGCATGGAATGGATCACTCAGAGTTACTGTGCCATGGCATGACAGCCTGGCCCAGCTGAGAAAAACCAGGAGATTTCATTCCTGCTGCCCTGCTTTCAGCCAGGCACTTAGCATCTGAGAAGCAAAAGCCACTGTGACACAGCTTCAGTGATATTATGTAGCTCACAGTCTGCCTTAAAGGAAATTATATATGTTGAGGGGTTTTTTTGCCTTCTCTGTTTTAAACTACACTTTACAAACTAATGACAGTTTTTTTATACTATTAGGTTTGATGGCATAATTTGTCCATATCTGGAGGCACAAGGAACAAATCATTAAAAGAATAAAAATCCAGATTTTAAACACCTTGTGTTTGATTCTGTGTTCTACTGCTCCCATTATTTAATTTACAATTTTAGGCTCACACAATACTGTCAGTATTAAATGTGGGTTTCATCTGTTGTTAATACTTTCCATTTAGAAGTATATTTACTCATATATTTACAAAACCTCAACAT
>VZTT01038641.1:0-10027 GCA_013400855.1 Buphagus erythrorhynchus | reverse complement strand
CCCTGGGCATTCCCTGGGCAGTGTCCTGCTCCCCCAGCTGCTGTGTGCAGCCCGTGGGGTGCAGGTGACGCAGAGCAGTGACACAGAGCAGCAGCCCCTGTGCAGGGTGGCCTTTAGCAATGTGCACCTGCCCTGATTGTCTCGGGAAGCCTGCCAGCTCAGCTGCTGGGGGTGTTTTACCCCACCCACAGGTGCTGTTTCTGCCACATAATTCAGGACAATGTGTGTAAAGTCACGTGCACGGTACCCAGGTAAAGGTCTGGTGCTTCAGAGGTCAGTGCTCAGTGTGAGCATATTCTGGAGTCCCCTGTGTGCTTTATGAAGGTCATCTCACCTCTCCATACCATCTATGCAATGTGTTTCTAAAAAGTAGAAGGGTCAGAATTTAATCTGGGATGCAAGAAGGGGAGGGTGTTGTGAGGATGCCTGGTATTTTCACTTACCCATCCCACCCCCAGCATCCAGTCTGTTTTTCACCATCACAGGAGTCCTAGCATAGCCTTCATTTTTGAGATGACTCATTTCCTTTTCTGCAATGCTCTTACATTCTAGTACTAATAATACTTCCACAAGTGGAAGTCATTATTATAGAGGACTGCTGATAAACTGGCTCATCCTACCTTGCCTCTCAGATGGTATCACAAATGGCAGCCTCAATGTTTTATGTTCTGCCTGAGAGAGTAATTTTTCTTTCAACCTTGGAATTTAATTAACTTCCAAACATGTGCCTGCATCCATTTGGAAACTGATGGCATTAACTAAATAAACCCACAAAGTAGGTTTTTCAAAGATGTTTGTTCCTTGAGCCGTTGTTGGCTGTGAGCAGTCTGGGGCAGGGTATTCACTGCCTGCCCTGTGTGTCCCACCTGCTGCTGATAATAAGGCAGTAATGTGATTCACGTGGTAAGGGATGAAGGCTGCAAAGGCACCTGCAGTCACTTTTCCAGGCTCTGGTCTAGCACTCTCTGGTGTGTGCTTTGCTATAGAGAGAAGGATGAAGGAATGTGACTGGCTTTTCCTGGTCCTGACTTGTGAATCCTGAATTCTGCCATCTTTCTTTTAATGTGAAACCATTTTTTAAATGGCTGATGGGAGAGAGAGGGACATAATGTGCCTGGTGATGAATGTGGCAGTGGGTGATTGTGTTGCTGTTCCAGCATATGGCAAACACCAGTAGCAAGGGAAGGATGTTATTTTAAGCCCCCTCCTTTGCTGGTGGAAGCATGAGAAGCAGGAGAGAGAGAGCTGTCTCACACAGCAACCAAGCTTTCATGGTAGACACCAGTTAACCTGATTTTTGTATTAAAAAAAAAAAAGGACAAAAGTTCATTTGGCTTTGTTTTAAAGAGCCTCCTCCACCTATGTGTGGCTACATTATCTAAAGGGAGGAGGGTTACAACAGAAAGCAAATACATCCTACAGGGGCAGCCTGGTTAACTTTTCTCAGATGTCCCTACTGTGGATGCTGAGAGCCTGCTGCCTGTGGGAAGAGGATGCTAAGGAGCCAAGGATGCCCTGGGCATGGCTGGATGGGCAGCAGCTCTCAGGGATACTGGATAGCACTGCCCTTGCCTCTGCTTCCCTTGCTGACTTAAGAATTTGACATTTCCCCTGAAAGTACTGTGTTGCTGTTGGGAGGTAATTAATGCAGCCCTCATTTAAACCTCTGCTGTCCCAAGCAGGGAATAAAAGCCTTTTACTGGGGAGTTGGGCAGGAGAAGTGGTCCCTCATATTGCTTGTCCAGTTTTCCCTCTGCTGCCTCTGTGAGGATGCTGAGGCTGTCATTTAATAACCACACTGGTGGTGCATCCCAGCAGGGCTCCTGCAGCACTGGCAGCCCCTGCAGCCTGGGGTGGGAGTCACTGGGACTGACTGGGGTGGGAGCTGCTGGGAATGGGGGAGCTGGTGCTGGACACGGCTGGGCAAGGCAGTGATTCCAAGGTGGGGGTGGAAAAATTTTGCTTATGGCTGTTTTTCTTGCAGCAGAGGGGTTGTAAGGGATAGGGAGGAAACTTAAACTTCTCTGGCATGGGGTGGGAGCCAGCTGTCTGTCTCACACTGTCCTGTATTGCTGAATCTCATCAGCCAAGCCTCCTTTTGGGCCCTCTTCTGCTCAGGTTACCACACAGAGCAGCAAAACCACCACTTCCTTTGCTGGCTGAGCTAATGGAAACCCCTTTAATAATTAAAGGGGATAAGTCTCCACTTGGAGGGGTGTATTCTGCAGGAAAAAGCACAGAAATGCAGGTGGTTCTTGGGTGGGCTGCATGGGGATTGCCTGTGCTGACTGACAGCCCTGTGGCCTTTCCTGTCCCCAGATAGTGATGTACATAGGGCAGGTCTCCAAGGACATCCTGAAGTGGCCTCGGCCCCTGTCACCCCCTGTCGTGAAGCTGGAGATGAGGACGAATGCAGAGTATGGGATGCCTTCCACCCACGCCATGGCAGCCACAGCCATCTCCTTCTCCTTCTTCATTGCAACCATGAACCAGTACAAGGTAGGGGTACAAAAAGAAAACAGAAGAAGAAAAAGAAAACAGATTTAAAAAAATAAAAGCCTGTGTCTGCTTCCGGCAAGCCATATAAAGCTTGCAAATCCAAAGGTGTTGCTACTTCCAGAGGAGTTTAGTATTTGTTTTCACAGATGTGTATTCTTCCCTGTGTTTACCTGTAGCTGGTCAATAATAGACACAAAAAGAAATTTAGTGGAAATGTCATTTTTGTGTTTTGTAGGGACTCCTCTCAGAGCTGCTGGCAGGCTGCACTGCCCTGCTGTGGTTTGGTGGGTTCACTGTGTTTTTGCACATGGGGTGACCATGGAGGGAAGGCACCTGGTTGTCAGCATTTTGTGTTCACCCTATGCCCACCAAGTCAGTGCTGCACACTGGGACATGCTGACTCCCAGGGAAGCCAAAGGAGCTCTGTGTCATGTGGCTTCTGTGTGAAAGGAAAAGCATCCTTGGAAATCCCCTGGCTCTAACCTGTGTTAGACTAACAGCACACAGCATGGTTGGACAGCCTGCTTGTCAGAGGAGTAACAGCAACTCCACTGCAGCTGTAGGCTGCTTGGGGAAGTCTCATCGTTTTTCCTCATCATCTTCCTAAAAGGTTTATTTCCTGGAAACTCATTTCTCCATGATGACTATTTTCATTCCATTTAATGGAATCCAAGCCAGTATTTCCTGTACTCTAGCAATAATAACTTCCTGGCTGCATTGTGTTTAAGAATGTTTCTCAGCCCTCTCAAGGCATAAGCCCTTGTAACCGTAGGGCTCCTGCTCCCTGTGTGGTAACTGGTCAGAGCAGCTTGACAGTGGGATGGGGACAAGGAGCCATAAGAGGGCATATTTGCCAGCCCTGGAAGGCCAGATCCATCCCATGTGTCAGAGCTGCCAAGAAGACCTGGTCAGTGTCCCCTTCTGCTCAATCCACTAGTGACCAGTGGGACATGCAGCTCCTCCCAGGCTGTCCTCTGCTTCTTGGAAACTGCCATGAAACAATAAAGCTGCTGTCAAATAATTAAATGGTTTAATTGCCTCTATTAAGATGGAAAAATCTCCCAGTACATTATGTTGCTATCTTCTCAAGATGCCCTAATCATCAATTACTGATCTGGACTAGCTCCCAGGCTGCCTGCTGAGGGAGGAGTCAAGTGGGTGTAAATGCTCCAAAGGCTTAGAGAAATGAGGAAAAATAGTGTTTTATGAACTGGGAGTGACATCTGCAGCTGGGTCTGAGCTCTCTATTCAGGAGGCTGGAGTATGCCAGGGCAAAGGGTCAGAAGAGAGCTGTTATGCTTAGAATTTCCACAGAAGCATTTTTGTGTTGACCTGTGGTCATCCATGTCAGTCGTCAGCCTCTGGCAGAAGATGGAGACTTTGTGTCAAATTGGATGAATTAATTACATTTATTTATTTATATTTTGAGTTGGTTTATTTTTTACAGAAAAATCTCCCTTATGGACTGAGAGGAGCCCAGCAGCCCACTCAGTTTCAGGGTTTGAATGAGTAGATTAAGGGCTAATATGTTAAGCTTATTCTTTACCAAATGTGTTTTTTTTTAATTTTTAAATGTTGATTTATTTAAATGCTTCTTTCCATGTTCTTAGGCTACTCAGAGAGGGTATTAAGCAAAACCAGCTTCATAAGAAGATGATTAAACCTTTAAGTGTCAGGGGGAAGAGCAGTCTTGACTGCTCTAATAGCTGGATTGTGGTTTCAGCCCAGACATTGATTCTCCCCACTCAGCCCACTGCTCCAGGACTATTGATCACTTCTGCTCAGACCCTGCAGCTGTCACAGTCCCCTTGGCTGAGCTGAGACTGCACTGCTACCTCAGGCTTGGCTTGTACAACGTGCTGTGCCTTTTTCCTTAAGCTCTTTGACACTAACATGGTTTTTGCAGACAGATATTGTAGGGAACAATTCTGCAAATAGCATCTATTTCCCAGACTTGTCCAGAGTGAGACCACATCTTCCAGAAGCAGGCACCACAGGTACTGAAATGACCTTCCAGCAGATTGTGTGTTGATTGAGGGGGGACTTTGTCTCAGGTCACATTAATCTCTTGAGGAAAGTACAGGAGCCTCTTCCCAGCACAAGACCCTTATGTCAGTCCAGCCGCTTGGTTTAATGGGCGTATTTAATTTTTTTTCCCCTTTTCACAGTACCCATTCGAGCTCGGCCTGGCAGCAGCGTTTGTGTTTTCGGCGTTGGTGTGTCTGAGCAGGCTGTACACGGGGATGCACACGGTCCTGGTAAGGATGCGCCTCCAGCCCCGCTCCCATCTCCCGCTGCTCGGGGGATGGCCGCCCCGCCCCGGCCGTGCCGCTGGAGCGGGTGGGCCGTGCCGCTGGAGCGGGTGGGCCGTGCCGCTGGAGCGGGTGGGCCGTGCCCCTGGGTCTGGGCCGTGCCGCTGGCTCTGGGCCGTGGCACTCCGCTGGAGCGGCTGGGCCGTGGCACTCCGCTGGGGCGGCTGGGCCGTGGCGCGCGCCGGGCGCCTGGGCCCTNGCACTCCGCTGGAGCGGCTGGGCCGTGGCACTCCGCTGGAGCGGGTGGGCCGTGGCACTCCGCTGGAGCGGGTGGGCCGTGGCACTCCGCTGGAGCGGGTGGGCCGTGGCACTCCGCTGGAGCGGGTGGGCCGTGGCACTCCGCTGGAGCGGGTGGGCCGTGCCGCTGGCTCTGGGCCGTGCCGCTGGAGCGGGTGGCCTGTGCCGCTGGCTGTGGCACTCCGCTGGGCTGGGCTGTGCCGCTGGGTCTGGGCTGGCCACCACCGGAGCAGCGAGGAAAGCCTGCGGCTGTGGCACTCCGAGTCCGCAGGGGAGGCATTTACAGCCCGGCTCAGGTCGGGGCGGCATCTCCATCGCAGCTCTCCGTTTCGAAACTTTAACAGCGAGGAATGCGCCTGGGCGAGCGGCGCTGCTCCTTAGCTAAGCCCTTTGAGCAATAGTATCGCTGTTTGCAGCCAGAAATACCCCGGGAGTGCCGGCAGGAATCGCAGCTCGGTGACTCACGGGGTGAAGCCTGGAGAGGGAGCTGCCCTGGGGGGCCTGGGCAGCAGCACAAGGCACCCAGAAATGACAGGTTTCTTGTTTGCAGCTGGGAGGAAATTAATTCTTTAGGGACTGAGATGCACGAATAGTTTGCCTGAAAATAATTATAAAATATCTGTGAGTTTATATGACAGACTCGCTGGGCACAGTTGCTTAGAGACATCAGAGCTGCTTTAGGAACAAATTTCAGTGTGCCTGTGATAGCTGCTTCTTTCCTGAAAACAGGAAACTTTATTGATCTGTTATATATAGTGGTCAAAGCTCCCCAAACATGGATAAAAACTTCTGGCTAGAGTTGTTGGTCGCATATGCATAAATAATTGAATCTTTTTCACGAAGTAATAATTATGTTTGTAATGAGATTTGATGACTGTAAGAAAGGGAGCCTTCATGAGATTAAAGTTAGCTATAAAATATAGCTTGACCTTCCCTTTCAGGGCCAGTGGATCGAAACAACATCTTACATCGAAGCTGCAGACATCCTTTCTGAGCTACTGACCTTAAGTCCATCAGTAAAAATTCTTTGCATACTTCTCTTGCTGGCCCATCATAATGAAAGACCCCTCTACATTTAGATGGATTTTAGGGTAAAGAAGAAAAAGACCTTTGTACTTTTGACATGATAGAAAAGGGCTGTAAAGTAAAATTTTTAAAAAAGCTTCTTAGCTGAA
This sequence comes from Buphagus erythrorhynchus, assembly GCA_013400855.1. Classification (NCBI taxonomy): domain Eukaryota; kingdom Metazoa; phylum Chordata; class Aves; order Passeriformes; family Sturnidae; genus Buphagus; species Buphagus erythrorhynchus. The sequence goes on along the minus strand of VZTT01038641.1, from coordinate 3,804 downwards.
GTGTGAGCAATGCTGCCTTTCAAAAGGGCAAATGTGCTTGGCTGGGGTCTTTATCCTATGTGTGCCTTGGTGAGGATGGAGCTGGGGAAAGGCCCAGTGATCACAGCTTCCACATGCAGCCCCTCTCTGCAGCAGTTTGTCACCCACAGTGACTGGCTCTGCTGAGCTGATGCCTGGAAAGGCTGACCTGGAACTAGACAGATCAAGAGGAATAAAATAGGTTTTTATTGAAAGGATACACCTTGGGCAGGGCTACACCCAAATCAAATCCAAGATAGATCCTGGTCACGATTCTTTACACTTTTATAAGTTTTGGTTCATCTACACATTGGGGTCAATTGTCCAACCACAGCCCCAGGCTATGAAGTCTCAGCCCCCTGGCTTGCCCCCTTCCCTTAGCCATTGTTTATCATTTTTGGGTACCAGTTGTCCTTGATTCTCTAGCTGGGAAGGGATTGTTCTCTCTAACTACCCTGTGAAGAGAACTTACCAACACCTAATATGAAGTTTCAGAGTTACACACTAAGCAGCAGAGAATCTGAAAAATATAAAAGCTAAAACCCAAGGCATCAGTCCCACCTGCAGTTCTCTGGGGAAGAAGTGCAGCTCAGAGCTGTTTCTGACCCTTGGTGGGACAGCTCCTGGGGTCAGAACCGTGTTCAGAGCTGTTTCTGACCCGTGGTGGGACAGCTCCTGGGGTCAGAGCTGTGTTCAGAGCTGTTTCTGACCCTTGGTGGGACAGCTCCTGGGGTCAGAACTGTGTTCAGAGCTGTGGTGTCACAGGGCTGAGGCACAGCAGTGCCCAGCCAAGCCATCGGCTGAAAGAACCACTGGGTTTTTAACTGAGGCCTTAATAGAAAGGATAAAATAATGTATTAAGTGGCATAGCATTTTAGTAAAGGAATGGGTAACAAACATCCATGGACTCGGTGCAACTGAATTTTTCCTGTTTGAGGAACCAGAGGAGTGACAAGGACAGCTGCATTGTGCTTTCCTGCAGCTCCAGTGCAGAATCTCATCTTCTGTAGTCTCAGCTCTACAAGTCCACTTGCATTTCAGCACTGCTGGCCTTGCTCTTGAATGAGGAGTGGTATCAGAAGCGCAGTGATGTCAGTAGAAGAGACATTACCATTAAATATCTCCTGGAGAGGCAGTCAGCTGGTGTGGGAGCTGTCTGCATCCTTCCAGCTGTACCAGAATGAATACTGTGCACAGGGAAAAGGGAACAAACACCCATGGCTGGGCTGTTACCAGGACAGCATCACCCAGCCAGGGAATGGGGTGGCAGCAATGCACTCACACTGCTGACAGGTGATTTAGTTACAACCACCCATCTCCACCACCTCGGCATCAGAGTGTCCTGTGTGTGTGGAAAAACAGGGGAAATGCAGGGTCCTTTCTTGTAGGTCTTAAATTATGGAGTCTGAGGACCTGGCAAAGAGGGGATCTGGAGTTACCTGGAAAAGGCAAAGTAGAAAAAAGTAAAAATTTGGACACATTTTGAAGCAGTGAGTCTGTAAGTTTTTAGGGGTTATTTTTGAGAAACAAAAAGCAGTTGGAGATGATATGACTGGTAATTGTTGTTGTTTGCCTTTTTTCTTGAGAGAGCTGTATTTTAGAAAATATTACTTTGCTTTCCATCCTAAAACACTGGCCCAATTTTTGGTCCCTGCCTCAGTGAACAAGTTTCCCTGTCTCACATCTGCTGAAGCCATTCCCTCCAGAGCCAGAGCTGCTGTGGTGAGAACCTTGCTGCCACTGCAACTGCTCTGAGTTACAAGTAATAATGTCCTGAGCTGACCAGCATGGTCACTTTTTATCATCATAAAAACCCTGAAGGGTTTTTTTTCCTCCTGAGATATACCCATTTAGTGTTGATGCATTTATTTCTGGTTACACCTCCCATGGGGGACGGGGATGGGTGGGGTGTTCTGAAGCTCCCACCCTGCCCCTTTGCTGGGCTGTATTTCAGGTTTTTTCATACTACTATTAATCCTGAAATCATCTTAGATATTTTAAAGCTGATAAACACACAACATGCTCACAGTATTTTATCCACTGTGTAGTGCAGTCCTTAGGAGTGGAGTTCAGGAGTGTGAGTAGTGTCTCACACTAAATGAAAATGTAAGGGAACCCAGGCAGTAAGTGCCCATGTACCAGACAGAATAGGAAGAGTGTTCTTTTTGCTTGGACTGGCAGTATCAGGGAGGCAGGGCAGATGTTTGGTGCTGTGTAGGAGCAGGGCTGAGCTGTACAGCAGTGGAGGGGCTTTAGAGGAGGTGGATGGAGCCTGGGGAGGACTGCTCTGTGCCGAGGGAGCTGGAGCATCCCAGCCGGGCAAACGCGGGTTTTACATTTTGCAGGTAGTACTGCACCTTGAGCAAAACCCGAGCCTGCCCTTATTTAAAAATTCCTTTATAATTGCGGGCTTGGCGAGAGGCTAATCTGTTTACACAGGCAGACAGGCAGGAATGTGCTTCCTGGGTGTGCTAGGAGCTGCTCCACCCCGGGAAAAACTCGGGTCCTGCTCGGGGGCTCAGCAGGGACCGTGCACAGAGCAGATTTCTCGCAGAAATCGGAGCCATCCCTCCTCTTCCCCTCTCCCCTTAGTTTAACAGGCAAGGGGGGAAATCATTAATTCTGCACTGCTAAATCTAAGTGTTGGGCTGGCTCTTGCCCACCTCCTCTGGGTGTTCAAAAAAACCAAACCTGCCCATGCACACCACACTGAAGGGAGCCACCACATATCCTGAGCTCTCCAGCAGCTTCTAGTGAGGAATTTCCAAAATGAGAAGCCCAGATATTGGTGGATAGGAGGAAAACAGAATAAAACACTGTCCTCATATATATATATATATATATATATTTACTTATGAATTGTATACATGTACTACTATACTGATACATACATTATAAAACACACAAAACTAACAAATATAAGATAATGATGAAATAAGCACTACTTTTTTAAAATGCACATTTTATTTTATTTATGAGCAGTGCAAAAAATGTATTCTCCACCCCAGCCTCATGGGTTGCTTTGTGCACCCAGTTTGGAGACCACAGATACAATGCCACTGGTCAGGGGTGGAGCTGATTGCTTGGGTCCTGGTTACTGTTCTGGGGCTGAATGGGAGGATAAAATTCAGAAAACTTTAATCAGGTTTGTAAATAGGGACTGTTTGCAACTGGGTCAGGAACTGCTGGAGTCAGCTGGGTAAGTCTGAGCAAAGCTTTTGTGGGAAAATGTTAATGTTTGGTTACATTTCTTTAGTTGGAACAGAAAAGCATGTGAACAGCTTTTGAGTTTTGTTCCTTGATCACCCATAGAGGGGTACTGAGGACTTTTTCCTCTAACATGAGACGGACAAACATCTGTGTGGATGTACAGAGTGGGGATGGGATTTCTGAGCATCAGTGCTGGGAGCAGCCCCCAGCTCTTTTGTGCTGAGGCTGTTGCTTAGTGTTGGGCCAAAACATGCTTTAGGTATAAAGGTATCATGTAAAAATTGACATCAAAACATGAATTACTGTGAAGTAAAGGTATATAATATAATGGTATTTTACATACTAGACATCTATGATCAAGTTTGTGTATTTCCATGGCTAGTCTCATGTTTTGGATGAAGGAATAAATAGAAATTTGTGTTAGGAATATGCAAAATGGCTGTAGGAGTTGTTTAAAACCAAATGTGCTGTGAATCTAATGGAAGTTGTAAACAGCTGAAGTTCAGCCATACAGGAGTAATGCATTTACCAGAATGTCATTAAATATTTCTGTTGTGAAAAATTCCCCTCATTCCT
>VZTT01038640.1:6191-17389 GCA_013400855.1 Buphagus erythrorhynchus | reverse complement strand
GGACACAGTTTAGTGGTGGACCTAGCTTAAGAGTTGAACTGAATAATCTTAAGATGTTTTTTCCAATCTTAATGATTCTATGACTCTGTGTTGGACACCCTGAGCACCCTGGTGTATTTTTCGTGCAGGGTTCAAGAGACCCTGGGCTCTGGACATATTCTGCCCTTCACACTGGAGGGGAAAGCTGTGCTGTGCAGAGTCACCATGGCCAAAACCCTGGGTTGAGGAGGGGACGGCACCGCATGGGGAGGACATTTGCTGTCCCTGCAGTCCAGACATTTTATTCTTTCTCCAGGCCAGATCATTGCAAGCTGTGGGTTCCTCCATGCTGGGTGCACTGAGAGCTGTTGCCAGGCCTCAGGACTCTCATTTTCTAGTAACACTCATGACTCAGTCACTTGCTTGACTTGGTGACCTTTCCTTTTCTATGACCATCATTGACTTGTCTCTCCCAGAAAATGATCCTTGATTGTTTTTTTAATTACCAGGTCCCAAGCAGAGGGAACCATTGAGGCTGGGCTCAGGATCTGAAGATTCATTCATATCTGACATGGGGCAAGCATCTTCCACTCTCCCTACTTTTGTTTTCTATTTGGAAAAGAAAACAGACCCTTCCCCTTGCCTGTTTCAACAGAGCCTTCCTCTTGCTATGTCAGTGCAATCTCCAGTAGTGCTAAAAATGACCATACTTGTAATGTCACAAATACTGTACAAAATGCTCCGTCAGACCCCACAGCACCAACTAAATGCCATTAATAGGACATTTGGGTTAGCTTCAGTTGTAAGATTTGACTAATAAGAGCATTCCTCAGTGGCTCCTTCCAGAGAAAATCATGAACTCACATCATGGTTTGAGTTGGACTTTAAATCCCATCCCATTCCACCTCCTGCCACAAGGAGGGACACCTTCTACTATCCCAGGCTACTCCAAGCCTTATCCAACCTGTCCTTGGACACTTCCAGGGATCCAGGGGCAGCCACAGCTTCTCTGGGCAGCCTGTGCCAGAGCTTCACCATGCTTAAGATAAAAAATCCTCTTTGCAACAGAAGTCCCTTCCCTGCAGGTATTTCTCTGCATGCAGGAAGTGTCCTCTCCCCTGCAAAGCTGCCAGAGTGGCAGGGGGACAGTACAGCCCTTGCTCCTTGTGCAGCACAGGTGAGGCACAGGGGCACATGGGCCTTTCATCCACAGGTGAGATTCCTGTGTCTATCCCTACTCCATCTCACAGATGACCAGTCCCTGCCTCTGTCCCCTCTGTCACAGTCTGGTAACCCTCAACAGTTCAACCCAGTGAGAATGTGGAAAGACAATTTCAGGGCAAACCATGCCTCCATTTTCCTCTGCTCTGGTTTTACACATGCCCTCTTTGCCCCTTAGACTGGACTTGATCCCAGCTATTGCAGCTGAAACCCCAGGTGGACAGGGGAATCCTTCCAGCAACTGGTCCTTAAATGGACTTCCTGTGGGAAATTCTCAGGAACTAGTGGTGTCTCTGTAACACAAATCAGTGCCCACAGAATTGAAGGATTAGGAAGAGGAGTACTTCTAGATGTCACTCAGGGTCACTAAATGGTGTAAGTCACAAGTCCGCATTTCCAGGGGCTGATGTTGGCTTTGCTGCATTGGTTTGGACCAGGATCAAGATTTCCACAAGTTTGATTGATGTTTTGGGGAGAAGCTTGCCACTCACCTGACTTTTATCATTTAGCTCATTCTCTCCCATCCTTTCTGAAGATTAACTGGAAAAATATAGATCAAGATACTGGTTTCAGCTTATCAGTGGCTTTCCAAGGCAGGGCTGCTTCCCACTCTAAGGACAGCATGGGGAGGGGATTAATTGCTCAGAAATGCCCTTAGGGCTTCTCTGCATCTGGCTCTTGCCTGAAAACACACACTTGCCTTGAAGACAAAGAAATCTAATTAAATGCTTGAGAAAACACTCTGCACTCACAGTCCCTGCAGCACACAAAGGCACAGTGCAGTTCAGCTCACATCATCAGTTCATCCCTTCCCCGCCCAGGAGAGATGTCTGAGGTGAGTTTGTAGCTCCCTGGATGAGCCCATCTCTCCCTCGTGTAGATGACAAGCTTCCACTAGATGATTAATTGCCTTACCTTAGCTGGCAGGAATTTCATCTTTGGAGATTTTTTTTTAACATGGCCATTTAAAACTCACTCTGAAAATATTCAAAGCAGAAATACAATCTTTCTGGGGCTGAGAAAAGTTGATGTGCTTTCTTACAAAGATATTTGTCTTTCATGTAAAGGAAGTTCTGGCACATGAAGTCAGTCACAGAAATCTGAAGTGCAGCTTATTTTCTCCTGTCTCTGAACCCAAAGAAGAAAAACCAATCACTCAGGTCCTGTTTTTGATCCAGACCACTACTAACCTCCATAAAAGACCACAAACCTCATGCTGTCTTCCATCAGTCAGTAGCAGAAAGACTGGAAGATGCCTACAGCAGTGTTATTTCAGATTGCTAGGAAAATCTGTTGTTTTCCAAGTTAATAAATAAAAGGCAAGCACCTTTCTCCCAGCAATTTCTAAAAACACCAATACCCTTCAATTTAACAGCAATTTTTACCCATGAACCCCCCCCCCAAAAAAAAAAAAAGAAGTAATGAGAAGTCATGTAGCCCACAAAAATTAAAGGCATATGAATTCATGAGTATGTTTTCATTGACAAACTCAAAAGCTGACAGGTGTTCTAGCCAATAAAGTCCAACAGAAGATAACTTGAAAAGAGGCAAAGCAACTCAAATGTTTATCAGTAAAGGATCTCAGTATAGTGAGACAGAGTATGTAAATGTGAATTTCTCAGGAAAACCAAAGCCACTGAGGACCAGTAATGACTACAATGCAACTACTGCTGTGCAAAGGTCTGTGGTGGGAAAGGCAAGGAAACATAGTATGACACTGAAGTGATTAACTATGAAAATACAACATGACAGCTTGGCCAAAATAAATGGTAGGTGAAAATCACTGCTCTGGGATACGGGATAGCGTGGGATAGATCCCACAGGAACAGGAAGCATCCCTGAGATATGTAAGTCACTGCACAGGGCACTGATGAAATCTCAGAATAACAACAAAGCTGTGGTCTCCCAAATGCAAAAAACCTGCATTAGGCTGGAAGAGTTGCCAGGGAGGACAGGAGGGTGCCTCAGGAATCAGAACACATAATTTGTACAGTGAGTCGGGAAAAGGAGTGGCTTGTTTACCCCCAAAAATGTCACCATTGCATAATTCCAGCAGGGCACACAAGAAGTGCCCAAACCAGCATCTGCTTGCAGGAACAAAGATGAATCATCCCTGAATTGGCTCAGTCTTTAGACACAGTGTTTTATGAAAGTTCTGTGATGCAACATCCCCAGGTCTAATTCCTGCCCTGAGCACTCCGTGTGGGTGTCTCACGTGGGCAGTGTCATCGAGGCAGTGCAGATCTCAACTGCAGGTCTGGCTCCATTAGATCTGCTTCTTTTTGTAAGGCAACAAAACCTGGAGGCTGTAGGGCAGGCAGTGTGAAGGTCTCCCTGAGAGTTGCATTTGCTGTTCCCTGTGTGGACCAACAACTACTTCACAGCCCCACTGTCACACTGGTGGTGGCATCGTTGCAGGAGATCCCCAAACTTCAGCTCCTCAAACTGCTCCCAGGCCTTAGCACACCCAGCCCTCTGTGCATGTTCCCATCAAATCACTTGCAGAGCTAAGGAATTTCAGGAAGAAAGGATAGCCAGTAAATCCCCAATGCTGCAAAAACTACCATCAGTAGGGTAGACACCAGGACACAGAAGACCAGGTCTGTGTCTGGAAAAAAAACCTCAAATTGCTACACTAACCAAACAAACCAGAGTTTTCTCAGAATTTCTGGTTTGTGTCCTTTCAGCTCCTTGCTGGAAGTCTCCATTCAGCTCAGTATGAGTCTCTGACAGCATCAAGAACTCTCCTCTGTTCTGCTCTCATCCCTCTCTGCCCCTTCACTGCTGCTGGGGAAGCAGCTGGCTATGCTGGCTGACTTGGAGCAGCACAGCAATACTGTCAGGTCCCAAAGTATTGCCTATGCAAAACCCACCCTAGCCTGGGTCTCCTGAAACTGCCCTGGACTTTCATAAAGCCTAAAGGAACTCCAAGGGTTTTAAAGGTCTGCTCCTCTGTCTCATTTGGCTGAGAGTGGCTTCAGAAGTTCCTGCCAGACAAAAGGCAGCACCACAGCATCTGTGTGTTTACTTCAACTCCTTAATGCCAGCTCTAACCCCCCAAATTAGTGGCCATCAGACAACAACTGATATTCAATCCTCTCATATTTGCCTGACATATTTCATGCTTTGAGAGGGCTGAATATGTCAATTAGTTTAGGAATTTCTAGCCATTGCTAGCCCTGGAACCTCTTCCTGGAGACATGCTGGAGCAAACTCATGCTCCAGAAAGAACTGCTGCATTTGTCATGAATTATTCTTTGACCTTCCTTTTTAGTTGTCTTTGTACACCAGTTAAACACAGAACAACTGTAGTGGCATGATTCCACGTCTGATTCCTGCTGCCCTTGGAGATTACCTGAATTTTCCCAGGGCTGCATCAGACAGTGCCAGGCAGCACATGGCACAGCTCAGACTGGCAAAATCAGATCCTGGAGCAGTGCAGTTTTAACCACACTACTGTGTGTCTGTCACTCAGCAAAGCAGCAGTCACAGGAAGGCTGTCAAGTACTTCGGATCAGAACTGTCATTTGGAGAGAACCAGCACATGAAAAAGAGCATTTCTGATCAGAAAACTCAAGAGACTGTTGTGAATAGCTGCAAAGAAGAATCAGCATTTCTGGCTTCTTATTTACAGATACTTGCACAAATAAATTAACTTGAATTTATCTCTGATTTATTTAACTCTGATTTATCAGAGGATGTCCTGCAGCCATCAAGTCCCAGGGCCAGCCAGAGCCACACTCACAGAGCAGCTTTGCCAGCACAACCCACACCTTCGTGCCAGAGAGCCTGAGAGCAGAGGAGCTGCCACACAACAGGCTGAGCACTGAAGCTCTCCTTATGGCCTCAGGACATGATCTGTTGTCCTGTGATAGTGGATGAGACCACACTTGAGGGAAGTCCTGCAAAGGCAGCAGCTGAACTCCGGTGAGTGAGTGAGCACAGTAGGAAACAGTCTGGGAACCATCTGAAGGTGGTTTTGTAGTATGAAGGGATTCATGTTCCAGGCAGCCATGGTCCAGAAAGTTTATGTGACTGATCATCTAACCCCACCAGTCTCTCCAGTCCTGGGAACAGTACATGCTGGCTCAGCTGGGCCTTTAGGGACTATGTCCCAGAAGAATTCAGCCTTTCTCTATTGCTGCAGGTGGGTGCAACTCTACTCTACAGCTCTGAGGCTGCATAAATCCAATGTAAATGTTGACTTGGACATTATCCAGCTCTTTTCAATAGCAACCCCAGTACAGTCAGCAAATCCAAATGAAAAATTGATGCCTTCACATACCACACGAAATGTGTTTTCACTGTCGCTCAGTTTTTTAGGAGATTATCATGTCTTCCTTCCACTTGTATCCATTCAGACGAAGTGTTGTAAAGGCTAATTTTGTGTGAGATTGTGTGAATGGGCTGTGCACGTACCCAGGTATGGGGATGGAGGAAGACTTGTTGGAGAGCAGCAGGAAAGTCCATGCTGGGAAGGTAGGTGAGTGAAATTCTCCTCAGAACTCCTAAGCTCTGGAGCTGTTGAAACCACACAGACTGAGAACCTGAGTCGGCCAAAAGCCTTCTGGAACAAAACACGGGCACAAGCACTCAGTGCCCTCACCACAGCCACAGCAAACACGCGAGAAGATACCACGGGGGGGTCTGTGAAATAACTGTAAAATAAAGAACTGTCTGACGGGATTTCCAAACAGCTCAGAAGCCACCGACGCTCCTCGGCCGAGCTGGGCCTAGCCTACCTGGCCTTGCTCCGGCTGTGCAGAGCTGCCATCCAGAGCCACCTCGGATCCACAAGCGGGAGGGACGGCCTGCGGGGAGCGCGATGCCACTCGAGGACATACCCATCCCTGTCCTCCGGCTGAGGAGGGGCTGTCCCGTGTGGCCGCCCTGGGCAAGGGCGACCCGAACGGGACAGATCGGGCGACAGGAGTGGGACCCCCGCTTGGCCGCTCCAAGCGCGCTCCTGCTAACTTAGCCCCCCTGCGGCCGCCGTAGTTCCGAGCAGCGCCGGGAGATGGCGGCGTGAGGGTTGCTGGGATATGTGGTCTACCCGAGCGGACCGGTTCATTGGCGGCGTGTTCCCCGGCGCCGCCCGGGAACTACAGCCGGCGGTAGTGGCGGAGCGCGCGCCGGGATGGCGGCCCCCTTAGTGCTGGTGGTGCTGGCGGCCGTGACGGTGCGCGCCGCGCTCTACCGCTCTAGCCTCGCCGTCTTCATCGCCGAGCGGGTCGAGGTGGCGTCCCCGCTAAACGCCTGGAAGCGAGGTGAGGCCCGGCGAGCCCGAGCCAGGGCGCCGCTGGCCGGGCCAGGCCCCGCGGGGGCGGCGCGGAGGAGCCCGACCCCGGCCGAGTGCCGGGCTGGAAGCGGCCCCGTGGGGAGGGCGCCCGGCTGCGCCGCGGGCATGGCTGGGCCGTGCTCGCCCGGGCCTGAACCAGAGCTGCACGAAAGAGCCCTGGGCAGCTGTGCCCGGGAGGAGCCCGTGGGAGCCGGTGCTCGGCGGCTCCGGGGGTGGGAGGGCCGCGGAGCTGGAGGCGGAGGACAGGGCTGGAGCCACAGCTCGCGGTTCACAGCCGGCCGAGGACACTGGTGGTGTCACACATGGACACAAACGGGCGCGTGTGGCTCCGTCGCCTCGGCCGGGCCCGTCCCACTGCCTCTGCACCGTGTCGTGGTGAGAATGCCACTGCACGGCCCCCAGTTCACTTCCCTTGGTCAGCTGGTGTCCTCACACGTTAGCAGGGATTCAAATTCTCTTCTGAAGGTTGAGCGAGATACAGGGTAATCGGAGCTTTTCAGCGACGTTCATCTGAGCCTGTTAGGAACCTTAATTGATTTTAAGGACGTCTCTTTTGTATCCAGTTATTATGCAGGTAAAGTTATTTGCAGTTTTGGGACAGAAAAGGGAGGCCAGAAGTACTAAAGGTCAAAAGTACAAGTGTATTTGATGACCTGAGGCCTCTGCTCCACTATATGTAGCACTTCATGTTTCCTGTGCTATTGAATTTCTCTAAATATCACCTTAGTGTATCAAGGTAGGTATCAAGATAGTAAAGGGAAAAAGTGGGATCATCTTGAAAAGTCTGGGTTGTCACCATACAGGAAGTTGGTGGCAGCCAGAATCTATTTCTCCAGCATGTCACTGAACTGAGCACCTCTTGTGTTTTCCTGCAGTGTCCTGCCCATTTCCCTCTGAACAAATGGACCCATTTCCCTTAGTTCCTCTCACTGCGTACTGCTCAGTCCCAGGGAACCTCTGTGCTCAGGAGGGTGGAGATTCTATGGAAAAGCACACGTATGCTTTGCAGGGCAAGCTGTAACTCCATGAGCACAAAGGAGCTGAATTAAGGCTATAAAATGTCAGGAAGTTTCAACAAGAGATAAAGCTTTTAGCTTTGCCTGGCAATATGTGTTCATTTATGTTCTTCCCTTGTGATTTTGGACGTTTGAGGCCTCTCTACATCTAATAAGGCAAAACAGTTCAAATTCTATATTATGTTGTGGTTGTCCTCTTGGAATTAAGTATTTCTCCAGCATAGATGCCATATATCACTTAATAGGTGACTCAAAAGGAGGAGATATCATGTGTGTGATTTATATAGAGTTAAGTGCAAAAGATTTTGTCTAGTTTTAGCTGAAACAATTAAATAGGTGATGCGTGCCCCATGCACGTGCATGGCAGAGCTGGGAGAGAATCAGTTCTGGCTGGCTGTTGGCTCTGGGAGGTTTGATGTCACCTGTTCTGTGTGAGATTCTTAGAATGTCAGTATTTGTAAAACTGCAGTTTTACCATCATGAGATCTCCCTCTTCCCACATTACAGGGTTCTAATGCTGGTGTTTTGTCTGTTTCAGTGGTCGAAGGATTAGCTCTGCTGGATTTAGGGGTCTCACCATACTCTGGAGCTATTTTTCATGAGGTTGGTTTGCATTCTTGGTTTTAAATGTGATATTCCAGTGGCAGGGGTCTTAGTTTGGCTGCTCAGGGCCTGGAGAAGGCTGGGGGCCTGTTTCATCCCAAATACTGCAGAGAACCTGAAGTTGTGTGGTTTATTTGACCAGTAGTTATGCAGCGACCAGCATGAGGAAATCCAGGTAGCCCCAGTGAATTCCCTGTGCAGGGGCAGGCAATGTCATATTTGTTACTGCATAAAGAAACTCTGAGACAGGGGAACTCTGTAATAAGTCAAATACTCTGTTCACATCCAGGTGTTTGTCTCAGCACAAGCTGGAACAGGGACAGTATCACTGTGAGTCTGGTAGAATTTACTAGGTATCAGTGCCTGGAGTCTCTGCATTCACAGAAATTCTAATACTAACACAATCATGCAGTTTATTTGTTCCTTATCTTGAAAACACCTCGTTCCTACAAAAGCTCTTAAGCACCTATGAGGTTTTGTGCCCTCAAATGTCCTTACTGACATGAGGGTACACTCATACATAGTGTTGCCTGGGGTGAAGCAGGTACTTGGTATCCTCTGAAAACTGGATTCTTCTCAATAAATTCTACTTCTTTAGACAAGAAGTATTGTGAAATATTTCCCCATGCTTATTTAGACCATCACATTATTTTTAAAGTTTTTTAAAAGAAATTTATTTTTTCACAGTGAAGATTGAATTTACAGCATGTAAATATAGTCCTTCCAGACTAAGTTTTCGTGTGATGGGAATAATTCAGGAACATGCTTTTCCTCTTAGCTGAGAAGGGAAAAACTCTAGGAGTAGGGGGATGATAGGATTATAACCCTACTGCTTTATGTTTTTAACATGTTTTCTTCTTTTTGCATTATAAAAGACACATCTAAGCAGCAGAGGAACCAGCAATGTAGGAAATGTTTCAAAAGTACCTGCAGACAACCTGAGAAACAGATTTTCTGGAAAAAAAATCACTTTCTAAAACTGGTGTTAGTATGCTTTCTATTGTAAGTCTACCACTATTGTAGTAGAATTGAAAAGTTGGAGTAGAATACAATTTTCAGAGTTGATGTCTTTTATAAAGTGCATTGTGGACCTTGCAGGGAAAAAGACCAGTAAGTGTGCCTTGATAATCACTTTGCTCTGAAATACCAGTGTTGGAGAATAGGCCAAAGAAAATTATCTTTGCCAGTGTCTTGTAGAACTGCTCAACTCTTGTAGTTTGTCTCACCAAATCACCGGGTTTTTATCTGGACAGTATTTGATATGGATTTCCCTTTTGCTCTCTTTCAGACCCCGCTGATAATCTATCTCTTTCACTTCCTGATTGAATATGCTGAACTGGTGTTCATGGTAAGTTTCTCCTGAAAGGTCCCATTCAGGGAAACATTGAGTGTGACTTTCTTTTCAGTCCTTCAGCCTCCTGGTAGCTCAAATTCCTGCTGAGCTCACAGTTAATTAGAAAGGCAGCTTTGCCTGCACAAACCCACATTCAGGCTTTCCCCTTCTTGTACATATTCCTTCTTTTTTGTGAGTTTTTGCTTAGATAAGTATCCCCGTGCAGGGATAGGAAGGTGTCATTTTATTTCAAATTTCAGAAGTTATCTCTTATAGTTAACAAGATACTTTGTCCCCCCAGCCTAATGCCTACACTGCTGTTTCTGTCTGCCAAACCCCAGATCTGCAAGGAGCACAAATGGGTTCATCCCCTAAATGTCTCTTGTAAGTTGTTCCCCGAGTTCTTCTGCACAGTTCAGAAGGACAGAGGTGCTGTAGCTGGCTGCACATAGCACCCAGTGGAGCCTCTGTGCCCAGGTCCCTGCCAGGCAGGGCTTGTAGGGTTGCTGTGCTCTCATTACACCAGTACTGCTTACCCTTACAACAGTACTATTACCCTCATGTGCTGCTCTCCATGAACAATTTATTTCCTCTTAATTCCCCATTCTTTTGTTTTGTGAATATAAATATTTTTGATACAGCTCATGCCTTCAAGGTGATGTGTGATTCAAGCGTGGTGTGTGAGAATACTGTACAAATCAGCCTTTCAGGATTTTTAAAGCTTGTGTTTTGCTCCCCTGAGCTGAGTCAAATCAGAGCTCCGGTTAAATGCTGACCAGTATATTTTTCTCCATTTGTTTATTTTTCTTACAGTCAGTCTGTCCCTTGCTTTTTTAGATAACTGATGTGCTAACTGCTGTTGCCCTTTACTTGGCAATCCAGGACTTCAACAAAGTTGTGGTAAGCTGACTTCCAGTGTTGCTGGTCCTCTTCTCCCAGCAAGTATAATTATCTTGGGCCAAAAAAAAGATGTGCCGGAGGATGTGGTGTCAAGTCCTTGTTGCAGTAAACCTGGTCATATATTAATGATAAACAAACAGGACTGAATGTGGTAGACAACTGAGGCATTTTAAATTTTGTTGTGGCACTATTGCAGTGGCTGTAGCTACACACTGAGTGGTGATCACAGGAGTGTACAATCTTCTACAGCCTGGGTGTTATACCTTGAAGAGGGTTTCTTTGCACACAGGATGAGGTAATACACAGACTAGAAATGTGTAAAGGAAGGAGTGAAACCTTTCAGCGGTTCTGAGGTGACATAGATCACTCTTGTGAGCGTGGTGAAAGTCTGACATCGAATACTACTGTAGGACCCTCCGTAGGACTCTCTGTTGGAGTTCGCTGAGTGGGGACGGTCGGGACAAACTCAGGTGCTCTCTGTATTCTGGTCTTGAAGTTTGCAGTTTATTTCATAGGGCGTGGGTATATATGAGACCCTACTAAGAACTGCAGCCGCAGTTCAGAGCAGGACAGAGAGTGAGAGATAAAGTAAGATGAGATAATGTAAGAGAGTAAGAGAGAGAAGAGCAAGAGAGAATGCAAGAGAAGAGTGCAAGAGTACAAGAGAGGATGCAAGAGTACAAGAGAGCGATTTCCTCGTTTACAATACAATAAATCTTCTTCTATGTTGAATATTCTAATTTCCACTAACCAATCTAATACAGGATACAAATTCTCTAACATTTGCATGCAACCTATAGGAATCACTATATTACCATGTTTTACTGCTTTTCCTTATCTCTAACTT
>VZTT01038539.1:0-12110 GCA_013400855.1 Buphagus erythrorhynchus | reverse complement strand
ACCAGGATTTGTTACCCCTGCAGCTGGTGAACACCAGGATTTGCTACCCCATCCACACAGGCACTTCTGTGCACTCACAACCCCCTCGCCCTCCCAGATGCACTCTGACAGCTCCTCTCCTGCCTCCCTACACACACACACACACTACACTGGGCCATATGTTCCACTCATTAACCAGAGTCTTAAGCCACTGAGCTCCACTAATAGGAGAGCTTGATGACAAGTGATTACCCAGCCCCCTGCAGCCTTGGGTCTTAGCTAAAGACTGGTATTTCTTTGAAAAGATTGTTCTAAATTAGGCAGTTAAGAGCATCGCCATCATTTAAGGAACTGAGGGAGAAGCTGATACCCGGCCATTTCCTGGCACCCAGTTTTCCTCCTGTGCAGCAGCATTTTCCACTGCAAGGACTTTCTTACTCACCACTCCTTGTGCTGGTACCAAGGGGGTGCCTCAGCACACCCAAAGAAACAATTTGACCCATTTATTTAAACTGATTTTAGATATTCCTCTGACCAAAGCAAGCCAAGCCTTATCTGTCCAAGTAAAAACAAGTACACTCAGGGACATTCCTCAGCACTGAGGTGCAATGAACACCACACCTCCAGCTGCTCCCAGAGTGGCATGGCCCTCTCCAATTGTTGTCCTGCACAACCCTGGCATGCTCTGGGAAGGGAGCAGGGATGTGCCAGGCCTGTACACCTGCATCAGTGCAGGGTTTGTTAGCTGACAAATGGGCCACTGCCCACAGGGGCCAGGAATGTCCCCCAGCATATCTAACTCACCTCCACCGAGGGATCTAAGAGGCTCAGGAACATTTTGTACTCTGTGCCTGCCAGATTTGGGAGCAGATTTGGGAGCAGGGAACATGCTGGACACACTCAGCATGTTACCAGCAAGGAACCTTTGAAGAAGATTTCCTTTGATTCCCACTGAAGCCAGTAGGAAGGCATTTTAATGGTGTCTGGATCCAGCTGAAGCAATAGAGCTCTTTTTTCCCCATTTAGTATATAAAAAAACATTTTCAGTGCTGAACCCTCAGCACTCAGATTTCCTATACTGCAGTCGAGCCAAGGATTCGCAAAACCCCACCCAAACCCAACCCAACTCCCCACAATGGATATTGATAAGCACTTACAAGTCTCTCTCCTGAAAGCACTTCCAGGAGTTTGATGAGCATCCTCCCATCTCGAAGGTCAGTGTACAGGTCTGTAATCCGGCAGGACACACGAGCCAGGTGGGAATTCACCCACTTTGTGAAGGTCTTCTTCTGAACTGCCTCACGCTCATCTGTGGGGAAAACAACACAACGTTACTCAAAATAAATCCCAGCTCTTGTTTCTGTGTGAAAATGGGATGCTCAAACATATAAGGTTAAATCAAAGGTATGGCTTGTCTTTTTGGCACAATCACTGATGAAATTAAGACTTTTCATTGAAAACCTGCCATTCTTCACCTGCTGAGTTCACCTGCTCAGGAACACACACACAAATCCACAACAGATCCCCCAAAGTAACACAAGTCATTTGGGATTAAGACAAGTATGATAGAGAGCAGAGACCAAAGCTTCACACTGACTTTTTTTCCTTCTCATGACAATATTTATTTGCAGATTCAACATTTATAACTGTATTTACACAGTGTCACCATGAATTTTTCCATAGCCGCATGCCTGAGGTAGACGAGCATTTATATCAAGCCATAGAAAAATAGATTCTTTCCACCTTCCCTTCCCAGAGTCTTTCACAACTGTTTATAGAGGAAAACATTGGCTGTGAGAGCTCTCTTACTGAGCACAGGCTCACTGCAGTCCACATTAATTCACAAACTCCTACCCAGCTATCTGCCAAGCCCAGAGCTCTCAGACAGAAAACATTATACATCTCTGTGGTTACAGTCTTTTGCCAAGAGCTTTGGATGAAGCCCTTCCTTGTTAGCCAAAAGTCATTTCACTGAACTGGGAAATACTACAGACCAAATTTGTCAAAACACAGGTGCTCTGACTTGGACTCTGAAAGCCACAGTGAGATAGATGAATGGAAGTGCTCTGCTTTCCCAGGCAGACAAGATTCTGAGCCTCCCATCAGTCTCTCTAAAGTTGTTGGCATGTGCAGGAACAGGACATGAAGACAGGCTAATCCTAAACTACAGCATCCCCAGCTCTGAAAGCTCCAAGAATGTTGCTTGAAACACAGAGAACATTCCAGATCTGACTGCCCAGGGGTTTGGTGGACGCTGTGCTCCCAAAGAAAGGATGTGCTCCCTTTCTGGCAGAGAAGCATGGTGGGGGCATGTTCATAACCAATCACATCTCCAGGACCTTGGGGACAGTAGTGAAAATCTGATCGTGGTGATGTGGGATGACAAAGATGCTGAGAGTGGACAGAAAGGTGGGGACCAAGCAAAATAAGAAAAGACAGTCAGAAGAGAAATCAGATAACAGAGCAGTGGTGAGTGGGAAGGAAAGCAGACCTGCACTGGGTGGTGGTTTGCACAACTGCAGAAACCCCACCCTAAGATTTCAGTTCCTCCCACTTATTTCTGAACTTGTCCTTCCTACCCATGTGGTTGGACATGACCAAATCTACTGCCCTGAAACTGCCTCATTTTTGACAGCTTTTATCTACCTGTAAGGTGTGAAATTACAAGTGTGGCTTGGAAAAATGTCAAAGCTGGGGTTAGTGACAAAACAATGTGCTTTGGGTGAACTGACAGTTTGCATTTTTGTGTTTGCCCTCACTCCATATGGAGCAGAGGATCCCTGTAATAGAGGAAGAGAACAGGAAATCAGCAGGAACTGCAGCTAGTGTCTGCTACCTTTAAATATATATTTTTATGAGCTATTTATAGCAAGTGCCTGGGAATGCTGTATCTGCATATCTGCTTGTCTAGTAATCCATGCCTTTACTTGAAGTGTTTTTTGGAAAAGAGTCACAGAAGAGAAACCTTGCGATAGTTGGTGCTTTTTAAAGAAAATTCCAACAGAAATTATGTCTCTTTTCACCAGCTTGTACAAACCCCAAAACAGCTCAGCAATTTTGTTTATTTAGTCACTGTAGTCTCTACACAGAAGCACAACATTCAGTGATCCCTGTGCTTATATTCATTCCAAAGAGAAATGCCAATGTACAGGACCCTGAAGAGTTGGACGTATAAAATATTATGTAAAACAAACAGAGCTGTCAAATACCATCTCAAAGGCAACCATCAAAAAATATTTGGTAAAAAAATTATGTTTATCAATAATCCTCCCAATCTGGGGTCACAGTGAAAGTAAAGAGTGGGAAAAGAACATCCATGTGGGTTTAGTAAAAGGAGATGGAGAGTCAGGGCCTAATTTTGAGCAGAGGGAAGACATGATGTGGGAAATGCAGTAACACATCAAGGCATGTTGTGAAACCTTTGCAACCATGGTATTAATTGACACCAGCTTGGGATCTTCGGGTGTTGAAAGCAAGGCAAAGAAGCCAACAGAGCAAGCAGCCCTTCCAGGACAGGGAAGACAGGTCCCTCCTGGAGACAGCATCCATGTGGCTCTGAGGCCACTTTCCCAAAAAGCTTTCCCAACCCAGCACTTTGAGTGGCCTCAAAGGAGGACAAAGTGCATTTCTCAGGTAGTGGGGACTCAGAGAAAAAGCCCTGAGAAAGTCTGACTTCTTGTCTTGAGCATTGCCTCAGCATCCTTAAGCACAGTGAACTGTCAGGGAGGCAGAGGATGGGAGTCCAGCCTGGCTGGAGGCTCTCTGTGCTGGGGCAGCTGATGGTGGTGCTGTTAGGAGTGTTTTCTTTGCTCTAGAGTTCAAAGCCAGTCGCTGCCTCTCCCCTTCTGCTTTCCCGTTTCCTCAGCCTTGCTCTGGGTGGCCTCGATTTCCTGTTTACAGCGAGAGGCTGCAGGGCCCGGTTGGTTTCTCGGGCTCCCACCTCCGCCCCCGCCCCAGCTCGCTCCTGCCCGAGCTCCTCTCACCTGATCCCCACCCATCCTCTGTGGAACGGCCTCCTCCCTGCTGGCCCCACCGTGTAAAAATAGTGAGAAGTCTCTTCTGGGACCAAAGCTCAGCTTTTCACATGAGCTCCAGCAACTTCAGTGCTGGAGTTATTCATGGCTTTTCACTTTCTTTCCATCTCTCTGATTTACAGCAAGCAGGGCCCAAAGCAGGGAGATCCCAGATTGTCTGGGTGCAGCCCCATGGGAAAACCCTGTGGCACCACACAAGGGCCAGGTCCCACATGCCACTGCCAACTTTTGGGGACAACCAGCAACTTATGTCAGACTGGAGAGACACAGGAGCACTTTCAGGCTGCTAATGGGGCAGTCACCCAGGAAGGCCACGCTTTATCGGCACTTGGCACAGGCGGAGCACAGCCCTAATTCCCCAGTGACACTCTCAGCCAGAGAAGCCCCTGGAGGGAGAAGGCACAGCCCTTCTTACCCCGCATCACTTCACTCCTCTTGCACTCCCACAACGTGGGAAAGCAAACCAAGCCCGTTTGGAAAGTGGTGTGACTGGGGTTGGTCATGTTAAAACCTCTCCTGATTATTTCTACATGGTGTTTCACAATGACAGCAGGTTTTTGCAATGCTTTTATCAACCCTTTCTAACTGATAAAGTATTTTTCTGCTCTGGGGTTTCAGGTTAAAACACTCACGGAATTAAAACCAAAGAATTTTGGTTGTATGTTTCAGATAAAGAAAGATACATACAGAAATGTTGTGCTCAGAGCCCTGACAATCTGGTTAAGCAAACAACACAACTGTGACTCTCTTAATGTGCAAAAGTCTCCACAGTAAAGGCCAGGTGGATCCATGAGTGGTGACTCCAGGGATTTAACATCAGCCGTGGGCCCTGAGTGCTATTTCCAAACCTCATGTGATGGTCTTGACAAATGTCCTCCATATTTTCAAAAACACAGTTATGGATTTTGAAGTTTGATTAAAACGAGAGGATATGGGTGGAGCTCAAGTGTCCTACAGCTTGTGAAAACATTTGTTTCCCAAGGGTAAAGAGAAATGAGCAACATGCAAAACATGCACAGCAGGAAAACGGAAGGCGCTCTCAGAGCAGTATTGATAATAGAGAATCCAACTTATCTTGAAGCAACACTGGGAAGGAAATTTCCTTTCTGCGGAAGGCCCCGTGACAATGCTACCACCAGACAGGGGCTTGCAAACTGCAGCACTGTGATTGTGATGCATCAAGGACTGACTTTGTTTAGGAGTTCAGTAAATAAACCAGAGCTGGTACACTGAAAGCATAAACTGAGCTGGACAGGATCACAAACAGGCATCTAACCCTTTCCTCGCTTGAGGGGAGACCATTCTTCCTCCACTAATTTGATGAGAAAAAATCTGACCAAAATGCAGTCCACTTTTTGAAAGCCCAGAGCTCAGTTAGGAGTCCCCAGTACAGGACAGTGGGAGGGGGGGTCACACACACCAACCCCTTGTCACATGCTCAGCTCCACTGGGTGAGCTCAATAGGGCTGTGCCAGAATAATAGTGAATTTGTTTTAATAACTGTCCTGGGAAAGGCAGGGCTACAGGAGCTGGCTGAGACCAACGTGACCCTGTGTGCTCCCATATGCCAGTGTGTGTTTCAGGCCCCAGGGCCGCTGTGTGCAGCAGCACTGACCACAGCCATGGCAAAGATTACCTGTGCAGCCACCTGCCCGCTAAAAACAGCTTCTAGACACCCTGATCCCTTCCATACCAGTCAAACCACATTTCAACAAACTGACCTTGAATCCCTTTCAGATGGAGTGGTAAATCTGTTTGGGCCATGCTGCTGCCAGCCCTGCACAGGTAAAACGACTTTGGGTGTGTGACAGCTCTCACCAGCCCCTGGGCAGGGACAAAAGCCTCCACACAGCAAAGGGGGTGCTCTCAAAGGAGCCCAAACTATGAAACCGAAGCACAAAAAGGAGAGCTGGAAGCAGCAACCTGGGACTGCTGCTGGGCTTTCAGCCCCTCAGGACAGCCCAGCCATCAGTGGCACCAGCAGCCTCACAGCCCAGCCCAAGGGCAGCTGCTCTTGGCACTGGCACTCTTCATGGATCCCTGCAATACCTCAAGCAAGACAAATTACAGATGATTTCTAACCCCTAACTTCAAAAGCTCCATCTCCTGCAGATTTCCATCTTACAGTTCCATGCTGGAAGTAATTTCTCCAGCTTAAAATGATTACTTTTTCGCTGTAGCATCCAGTGTGTGCCTTACGTGAGGCACTGCCACATCCAGTGACAGATCAGCTGAGTGCTGCTCTAAGTACACCACTTCTGCTGATACCCACTATCCACAGCTTCCCAGAATTTCCCAGATCATATCCTCGTTTAACAGAGCACAGAGAAAACAGAGCTTCCTTTCACAGGACAACGTTCCCGTTGCTGTTGGTGTTCAGGGTGCAGGATATCACCCTATGCTTTCTCACAGATGCAAGGATGTGGAGTGAAATAGCCAGTAATGTTCACAGCTTCACAAATTCCAGCTGTGCTTAGAGGTTTTTCAGTTAAGAAAGATGCGTGAGGGAAGGGCAGATCAGCTACTGGGACCAGAATGCGGTGCTCAAATAAGATTTTATCAGTAAACAACACGAACAGATGTGCTGTGATAACCTTCCCTGTTTGTTGGAGTAAGTGAAGAGCATAGAGAACATGAAATAACTCTAACATGGCTCCAGCCTCCGAACTGCAGGCAGGCTTGAATGGAACAAGCTGGCCCTGAGGCACACAGAGCCCTCACTCAGCGGGTCTGACACAGCTCCTCTGGTCACCACTCCAGCAGCACCTTGACAAACAGTGCTGGTGGCTCCTGCTCCTTCAATTCCCTGTGCAAATCCGGGGCTGGAGACTGTCAGCAGCCCTGGGCTGTGCCTCAGGCTGGGCAAGGAGGCTGAGGCTGGGTCTGTGTGCTCCTCACAGCCCAGAAGGACCCCACCTGGGGCTGAGACCCCTGCGGGACTGTGGCTTGTGGGGTGTGTAGCTATGCAAAGCACTGAACTGATGCACCACTAAATATAGCCCAGAGGGGAAAATGCACCTCAGTGTATCCACTGAGGATCAGCTGAGGAGAGAAACATCTGGCTTGGGTAAACACTTCTGAAATGATGACCTTTCCACATGGTCCCACACATGCTGGATTAGTCCTTGGGCATCAGGAAGTCCAGAGAACAATGCATAAGCATGCACAGCCAGGCACAGAGAATCTAAAAGGAAATATATTGGAATTGATCTATAGGGAAGAAAATGAAGGAAGGAGGAAAGATGATTATTAGCTATCAGTAGAGAAAAGGAAATTTTCTCTTAATATTCAAGTTTCTCTTAATATTCAGGTGTCCTATAGCAATAAACTGAGCAGTGGATGCTGCTTTTCTCCAGCTGCAGATGACAGGTTAGGACTGAAAATTGGGATTGATAAAAATGGAAGAAATAGTTCTTAATGTAGAAAACACAAGTCCATAGTATACACATGCAGGGACAATGGGAAAAACTAGACCAAAACCTGAAAGGAAGTCAAATTTACACATGACATACAGAGAACATGATACATGTGGGTCCAGTGCTTAGAAAAAGGCATCTCCTTCACTTTAATCTTGCTGACAGTTTACCATGGAGGAATGGGAGAGGAGCAGCTGATCATTCTCATGCAAATAGGATGCATTTGTTAATGGTTATTTTATGGCACAAAGTAATCTCCGGAGTGATTTCCAATCCAAACTGGTGAGATCACACCAAAGCCTTTACGTGCTCCAGCATGACTTAAACAAGAACTTGAATGCAAATGTTAAAGATGACAAAGCAACGAGGGGATTTTGTTCGTGCTGTGTTTAGCTGATGATTTCATTAGGAGCAAAATCTTTGCTGCTTTCCCGATTCTGCTAGGTGGAGACAATTGTAGAGAAATCAGGGGTGTGTTCAGCAATCCTTTTGCTTTTACTAGGAAGCACCAGCCAGCTGCTAAATCCTATTAAATATCTACCCTTCCCTAATAAACGCTGCAGCATGTGACCACTTTCACTGCTGAAAATGCTCTGGAAAAGAAAAAACGGAAAGCTACATAATGCAGCATGTGGAACAAACAATTCTGCTGCTTTCTCCCTTTGATGGCACTAAACCTCCCTCACACAATGACATGATGCACAGAACAATGTCCGGGAGCCAGCCAAGCTTTGCGGGGCGTGGAAGGGCAGCTCCCTTCATTGTCTTTATTTTTGCACAGAGTTTATGGCATTTTGGTGCCAGCAACACAAAAACAAACCTTCCACAAGCCAGATGCAGATTCATGTACAGGAATGACTATGTTCATCTGCAAAAATTTACTGTAAAGCCTCCCACAGAAAATAAATGTATAAACCACCTGGATTTAAAAGATTAAGCTAGTGGAAGAACTCAGCTTTTGATTTATAGTTTTTGTTTCAATTCAGAAGATGAAGATGACATATTTAAGCAGATTTAGAGGAGCAGGTGCCCAGCTCTCCCTGCATTGGTGATGGCTGTGTGAACTGCTGGTTTAACTTCGGGGGGGCTGGAATACAAACCTGTGTAAGCATCTCCCACGACGTGCCCAGCTCCCTCTGTGGAGAGCACTCATCACAGCAGGGCCCATTACAGCAACAGCTACCAGACAGCTGCTCTTCTGGTTCTCCAGGAACCCCACCAACTGCTTGTTCTTCTGTATGAAATGCAAAGCAGCTTCAGAAACACCACCTTTCTAGTGGGCAATTCAAATGGTTTAACACCTCTGGGGGCTGCTCTTGGAAATACCTACACCCACCTTCAGCTTCAACCATCACCACCTACCCTGGGTTTCACATGACTGCTGAACAAAATGATCACAAGGACCAAGGCCTGAACCCCAAACTGTATCACAGAATCACAGACTGATTTGGGTTGGACAGGACCTTAAATATAATCCAGTTCCACCCCTCTGCCATGGGCCTGGACACCTTCCACAAGGCCAGGTTGCTCAGAGCTCCATCCAGCCCAGCCTCAAACATTTCCAGGGATGGGGCAGCCACAGCTGCTCTGGACAACCTGTGCCAGGGCCTCACTACCCTCATTGGGAAGAACTTCCTCCCAATATCCCATCTAACCCTTCTCTCTGTCAGAGTGAAGCCATTCTCCCTTATCCTGTCACTCCAGACTCTTGTAAATAGTCTCTCTCCATCTTTCCTTCTTCAGGCACTGTCAGGCCACAGACAGGTCACTCTGAAGCTTCTTTTCCTCAGGCTGAACAATCCCAATTCTCTCAGCCTTTCCCAAAGGAGAGGTGCTCCATCTCTCTAACCATCTTGGTGGCCTCCTCTGGGCCTCTCTTCCTCCTTTCTGAAGAAAGATGTTACAAAACCGTCTCTACAGCAAAACAGCAAGAAATACAGATGAATAAAGGAGTCACTTTTTGGCCTCATGACGTGCAGTGTTCAGATGGGCCTCCTTTAAACAGCAGCATGGAAAATGTCTCAGTGCTGCTGGCATTTTACACAAAAGGATACAAACCCCTCATGGCCAATCTGATGTCAGTGCTTGTTGCCACTTTTCACTTTTGCGTTAAGAAACAAATCACTTCATCAAAAGGAGCACGGAAAAAGCATCTGCCTGTCCCAGGACACTGACTGTGAAATTCCCACAGAAAAACAATGAAAACCTGACGTCACTGCACTGTTTCAAGAACACACAATCTTGGGGGGTCTTGGCGGTTTCCTTTAAAATACATTATATGCATAATGCAGGGAACTGCCAGGGGATTTTTGAGGGGGACAGAAACATTTTTCTATACTTGTCCAAACCACTCTTTGATTGGCAGTGTTGAGTGGGGATGAGAGCAAGGCTTGGCATAGGCAGGGAACATGCCAGGTACTTCCCTACATCAGATCCATCTTACTTCTTCCTGTGCTCAGCAAACCCAGCAGAATGAGAGTTTTTACAGTGCATTCCCTCTTGTCTGTGGGAAGGAAAGCAAGGGTAGGAAGAAGGAGCTGGGGGGTTTTATTATTTCTGTTGCTCTCTTTTCCTTTGAGCATTCCCTCCTCTTCTCAGCACTGCAGGAAATGCAGCTGCTCTCACACAAGACTCTCACACTGCTATTTCCACAATGCCATTCCTACTGGTCCTGTGTGCCCAGCCTGGGATCCTGGTGAGGCAGGGATTTGGAAATACAAATTGTGACTGACATTAACCAGAGCTGAGTCACAGAGAGATGAGCATCAGGACAACACTCCCTGTGAGGACAGCACAGTGCATGCTGAATTTGAGGACAGCACAATGCATGTCCAGCAGATGTGTTGGACCGAATCAACTCCTCTTCCAACCTGAAGTTTTCTGTGATTCTATGAATTCCAGCAAGCTTAAAGAAGAATAGGCCAGAAGACTGCACTGCCAGTATTCCTATGGAATCCCATTGAGGGATTTCAGAGGGCTGTGGAACTTCTTGCATCTGAGGCACAAGTTGAGACATTATATGGAGAGCAAAGTCAAAGCTGTAGTATGTTTTGACCTTCTGTAAAAACTCACTGCAATCGGAATGAAGAATAGATGAAAGAAAGCCAAACCTTTGTTGGTTTCATGTTTAAATCTAATTTCACCTTAATGACAGAGAAGCATGAATAGAAAAGAAAGAAATCTACAATGACTGAATTTAATCCTTTCAAAATATTAAATCTCTGTGCTAAGAGATGTTATCATTATAATTAATTGCTGCTAAATTATAATTTTCATTATCACAGAAATATTTTAAATGGAAGAACATGTATTTGAACAACCACTGCGTTGATCAGGGATTAATAAGAGCTGAATTCATAGCCTTGCTGAACAATGTGTTTAGTTCCTGCAGTTTCCATGGCCACACAATCATTTACTATTGTTAACTGAGTGCCATATTCTAGAGTCAGATGCACTACACTGTGCTGACAGGATGCTGAATAAAAGCAGCAGCACCATAGGTAAGCCAGACCATAGCTCAGCAAACTAAATCCCAGAGGTGGAAACTGAATGAGTAACAGCAACAAAAATACTACAGGTTACAATAAAAATCACTTGCATAACTGAAGGAACCTTGTTATTTATAAAATGCCATTATTTCTAAAAAGGGAATTTTAAAAATGAATTAATTTTAATGAGATTTGAGACAAACTGTAATAAGAAGCATTAGAGGAAAAATCCCTAATCTTCTCTGGCTCTAATCTGCAAACCCATCATGCAGAGCTCCCAGGAAAGTCCTGGAGTTGGTGTCTTTTGAGGTTGGCAGAACTGACACCTTCACCTCTTTGCTTGCTTAAGAAAAGCTCCAGAAAACTGAACCATGATCTCAGCTTTAACACACATTCCAACTAATGACTCTGTATAGTAAAGGAGTTCTTTAAGAAATCAATGTGGCAATTAAAAAAATAACAATAATAAGAAATCTTTCTTTTCATGCCACACCTACTTTATTGGGACTTCTGAGGCACAAACAAGTTGCACATGCATTCTAGTTCCTCACCTCAAAATTTTCTTACTTGCCTGTTTGATTCTAATCCAAAGGTCATTTATGATCTGCTTTTGTGGGACAATGTGGCATGTTTAAGCAAAATCATTTTAGCCTTTGGAATTATGCAAGAGTGGGGAAAAGAGATCCCTTTCCAGCACAGTATTTCCTGCCCAGGTAATAACTTTCAAAGCAGTACCAGAAAAAAACCCTTTGTTTGAAACCCTCGAAAGTCTCTCTGAGATTTAAAAGGTTATGCAAATTTGAAGAAATTAGGGTAAAATTATACTTTGAATACCTTAAATGTGTATCTTCATCCAGAAACATCACTTGTTTCTTGTTTTTCTAGTCTGAAAAGTGGACTTGTGAGTTGTACTGATTGTGCAAGGCCTTGACTGCAACAATTGTCCCTTACATAGGGACAAAGGTGTGGCTCCTGTGGAAGGGATCCAGGAGAGCTCCCAAGCATTCACCTCCACTTTCTTTCATTTTTAGCACAATGAGAAAATGATAAAAGCACTCAAAGTCTCCTGATCACAGTCATTTCACTGACGCCTCCTTAGCCATGCTGCACATCGTCTCCATATTCTGGGCTTTTCCCCCTCAAAATGTGAATCGGCAATGTGGTACTTTCTTTAAAAACCCCAAAAAACAGAA
>VZTT01038453.1:0-13216 GCA_013400855.1 Buphagus erythrorhynchus | reverse complement strand
TTTTCTTTTCTTTCTTTTTTTTCAGTTACCTGCCATGGTTTGAAGTCTTTTATAAACTGCTCAATGTCTTGGCAGATTATTCAGCAAAAGGACAGGTATTATTCTAAAATACTGGCCCTCCTTTTCCAATCCCAGTATCAAATGAGAGAGGGTGAGAGGATGGAAGAAGCTGTTTGAAGAAGTGCTTCTATCAGAGATGACCATGTGAATTATTAATCTGTATGATGCAGTGATACAGAAAATCATATTTAGCTTGGCAAATGCCTCTGAAAAATAAATACACATTTAATTTTCTTTTTGGAAGAGATAAAGTGCAAGAGTGTGGCTGTGGATCTGACCCAAGTTGTGCAGTCAGCCATGCTGGCCCTCCTGACTCCCTGAGCTGTGTTCAGCACAGTTCTGTAATTCTGCAATTCCTGTACTGCACAGTCCCATCCGTCTCTGCCAGGGGTCTGATCCGAGTTTCTCATGGGCAGTAAAAGTAGAACTGATCTTACAAATGCAAAATGTTTACCCACCCCTCTGGCCTACCCTGCCCTTCTGCCTTGGAGTTTACCTGGTGACAGCAGTGCCTGCTCAGCATTCCTGGTTTATTCTCCTTCTCATTTCAGGATAGTCAGAGGAGTGAGCTCCTAGAAACATTTCATAAACTTACCATCCCTGAGCCAGGAACCTCTGTTCATCTTGGAGTGGTAAGTGTCGGGGGGGAGATGTCAACTAAGGTGTTTAATATTCATTCCGTGTCATAGCAGAGGAATGTCAAAAGTAATTCTCTCTCCTGGAGCTTGTACAGGTGTTGTTTTCCTGTGAGGAGCTGTGAAATTCCCTTTTCACAATTGGGGCCCTCTGCTTCCCTCTCCCTAACCTCAGATGTCTTTGAAACAGTTGATTGGAGGAAGGCTGTGTACTCCCCTGGCAATGTCTCACCATATCCTCAGTGACCTGCAGGAGGTCAGGAGCACCAAGGGACATTTATTGCCCACACTTCTGCACAGCTCCTGGCCCTGGGAGCTTGAAGGGGGAGCAGGCACTTATCTGTCACAGCAGCCTTGGGAGTATTAACTGCTCATCACATTTTCTGGTTCCTTCTCCTCTTCCTTCCCCCTGCCTCAAAAAAACCTCACACAAAAAAGAATTTATTTCATTTTCATATTTTGTGAGAAAATTAAGCAAAGAACACTGACAGTATAGATGTAGGATTTTGTTTTTAATTTAATCTTTTGGGGTTTTTGTCTGCATTTTTGCAGCACAGCCTTGTGCTCCAGGCTGTGGTGAGCACTGCAGATGCTCTTTGCTGCTGCTGCCAGCTGAGAGTTCATGTGGACCCTCCTGGGAAGTCTCCCTTGCATTTCCTTTACTCCTCCTAAAGCACTTTCTGGCAAGAAGCAGCTCATGGCCCTTGCTCCCCCAAGGCTGGCAGTGCCCAGGGAGCAGCTGTGTGGCCCTGCTGGTCCCAGCTGGTCCTGGACACGTCCCCAGCCCCTCGAAGATCCCTCTTGAGCAGCAGCATTTCTGTTTAGGGCATGAGCTTTCTCCCAAGGCCAGGGGCAGTGGGGATATTCCAGTTTTTTCATCCCACTGGTTCCAAGGAATGCTGCCTGTCTCAGACATTTCATGGGTGATGGAGCAAGAAAGGATAGAAAAAGCTGCCCAGGGACCGTGTCTTTCTGATTTTCTTTTGGCTGTTTCTGAGCCCATTGCAGGGTTGGAGCAAGGTTGCTCTGTGTGATACAGCTGAGTGCTGTTTCTCTGCCTTGGCATTGCATCTTTGCAACCAAAACAAACCAGTGATGCATCAGAAAGCAAAACTTGTGTTTCTCATTTAATGTTTCTGTTCAGTGGATCTGTGGTCACCCCGCCTGCTGTTTCAGGTTACAGCCTGATCAGGAAGCACTGAGATGGCTGAGATTTGTGTGTAAGAGAATTGTGCCAAATGTGGAGCTATGCCAAGGATGGAATGGCCTTTAAGGCTTCAGCCAGTAATTAATAAGTAGCCCTAAGACAAATTGTGAAAATATTAAAAATTATATGAATTGTATAGAAGTCACATTCTCTCCTTTCCAAAGCCCTGACCAAGGATCATGCAAGACATCCGTGGTCAAACTGGGAGCTGGAGTGAACCTGGGCTCCTGGAACACAGACAATTAAAAACACTGAACAATAGAATGGATTATGAAAGCAATATGGTCTTTTGAAATGTGCTTTTAGGGTGTATAAAAGTGACCTAGAACTTTTCAGTGTTTCTCAGGTAAGCAGGTCCTGAACCTTAGGAAGCATTTCCCAGTACATTCCCATAAGTTCCCCTTTGTCTGGAATGAACCTCTCTGGTGCTATGAGTCAGGGAAGGCCCTGCCTGCTGCTGCTCCCTGAAGTCCATCCTGCCGTGAGCTGGGGAAAGATAGCTTGAATTGCAGCCTGCCTGGGAGTTTTCCTTGGATCTGTCACAGCCCCTGTGAGTCTGTCTGTGGCAGCAGTTCTGAAGAACAAAACCATGGAATATAACTTTGCAGAGCATTTGACACTTTCTATCTTCCTGCATTTCCTATTGCCCCTGTGATCTGGGAACCCAGTCTGTGGAATCCAGGACAGAGAACTCAGGCTGGTATTTGGTAATGAATGTTCTGTCATTTTTACTTAGCTGAGCAACTGCTGTACTGCTGATAGCAATATCAAACAATAAATTTAGATTGTTTTTGACATTATTGAAATAATCGATATTTGCTTTTTTGTAGCACTCTTACTTTACTGTGCCTGACACCAGAGAGCTTCCCAGTATACCTGAAAATGTGAGTATTTGGGAGGACCGTACACTTTATTGTTTCCATTTAATGTCAGCAGCTGCATAGATGACAAATATTACTCTGTTTGGGATAGGTTTTATTCTGTAAAATACTGAGCATTCAGGAGCTGATAATCTGTGTGTGTGATTGAAAGCTGAGCTGTATGAAGGACAAGGTACTGATGGACAGATTGATGTGGGTAAAACAGCAGCTCTGCTAATCATTGACTCTGGAAGAATGACCTGAGAGAGCAGGGAAAACCCTCTGCTTGCTACATGGCCCCTGAGAATGCCAAGCACACCTGGGCTCTTCAGAGCCACTTTCTGGGAGACTTTTTAAGCCTCATGCAGTCGTGTGTGTTCCAGTCTGGCTCAGCTTTCCAGCCAGATAAGTGTGTGGGAGACAATGCTGGCATTTGCTTCTCTTAAATACTCTTTAATGTGCTCCTGCTCTGTCTCAGCCAAACTGCTGTGCCTGACATCTCCCTTTTCTTTCCCGAGCATTTTGTGGTTGGTCTCAGCATCACATTCTCCAGTTGATGGCAGGAAAGAAAAAAGGGAATCATCAAGACATTCCATCTCATTTGTGGGTGATTTGTATAGCAGATAGCATTCAGGGCTTTTTGTTTGCCTTTCAAAATACTGTTGCTGATTTTTCTGTGTTGCAGACTCTTCATACTGACACATATGCTGACAGGAAATTTAATAGATGTGCTCCTTCTTCTGAGGTGCTTTACTTTTGTACAAATATGATATGCTGAGTGTAATTCAGGAATCAATTCCTGAGTCTAAACCAGCCATCAAATCTTGTCCTAATTCATAGAATCATAAAATCCCAGAATGATTTGGTTGGAAGGGACCTTAAAGCCCATCCAGTGCCACCCCCTGCCATGGGCAGTGACAGCTTCCACTATCCCAGGATTGTGTAATTTCTTAGGAGTTTTTTTTCTGTCTGTTAAAGCAACTTTCTTGTGGAAGTAGAGCATATTAGGGAATAATACAAGGAGATTAAATGGGCATAAATCTGGTGTATTTTAATCAATTGACCTGATTATTAAAAATTCCACATATCTTACCAGGAATTTCATTTAAAACCCATATTAGCAGAAGTTTTAGCGGTGCCAGACTTTGCCAGAAGTTGGATGTGATAATGGAGAGCTGCAGAGAGCTCTGTTCGGAGCGTTAACAAACCTGGAATTACCTGACTTTGTGTCAGATCAATGTGTTTAATGAGTCACAGAACCATTTAGCATGGGCACTTTTCTGTAACATCAACTCATTCCCTGCTTCAGGAAATGTGAGTTGTGTGAGGGATTTCTAAATGCAGAGGGACTTCAGAAATAAATGGGGTTGGTTGCAGGAACCACAGTGCAAGACTGAAGTTCCTGGTACTTGCTGTTGTGTTCCAGAAGTGGCAGGTAAGTTAACAGGCTGAGATTATGGCATTTTCTTGGGGATGATGTCCTGTGTATTTTTGTATCACTCGGTCCGTCTTCCTCTTCAGATGATGGTGGAAGAGAAGTGGGTGATTTTTAATCTCAAAAGTCAGTGTAGTTAGTGTGTGTTCATTGATATTAGATAGCAAACGATCAGATGGATGATTGATCTGGGAATGAACTTTCAAAGGAGTGTGAAGGAGTTCTGTAATGCTCTTGGTGAATTTTGAGAGGAGTGGGGATACCTGTTTTGAAAATCCCCCTTTTTACTGCCCCAAGAAAGGTTTAAATCCTAGAAAGCAAAATACATGACAATTACCCTGCAAACTGGAACGCTTTCATTTGTATTTATTTAACTCATTCATGGTTTTGTCACTTACGAGACATGTCTTTCAAAATACATGTGTAAGTCCCAATTTCAGCTTCAGAGCTGACAGCTTTCTTATAAATACAACTTTGAGGGAACACGTGAATCTCCTCAGTACCAATACATTTCCATGCAGCCCACATGGTTCCCAGGTGTCCTTGGCAAATCTTGGAGAGCAGACAAGACTGAAACCTTAGAAATCTTTCCATCTGAAGGTACATTTGTGTGTCATGTCATCACAATAAACTCGATGAAAGAACAATTGCAAATCAAGTCCCCACGTCTATTTTTCCCTTGCAGTTGAGGCTGTTGCATCCCAGACAGATCCCTGTGGAGCAGGGCTGCATCCTCGGGCTGCATGCAGGGATTGTGTGCTGCTTTTGCTGTGCCCCTGAGTTGGGTGGCATCAAAGGGAGTTCAGGGCTCCTTAAAAATTCTTTTAATTCCCACTATTAGCAGGAATTGTGTCGTCACGCGCTGTGTTTTGGCGTGGTGGAAGGGTGGGTGAGAGGGGGAAGAAGAGCCGTAGAGAAGACAGCTTATGTTTAGACAAAAATATCATGTTAATCAGCACAGATGGGATGAGAAATACAGAAAAAGTACATGATAGTTTAATAGGTTTTTGGCAAAATGTGTTGGCTTTTTTTTTTCCTCCTTTGACTGTACCTGTCTGTGGCTCCAGCTCTGCTGTAACAAAGACCTGAATGATTGTTTTATTTTACATGTTTGAGGCCAACCATAATGAGCTCAGTTTTTATCCCTCTACATACTGGTACCAAAGTCTCCCAAATACAATGCTTAATTTTCCTTCAGTTCTTTGTGTTTGGATGGCAAGCTGGGGAACATATTTTTGCACAGTATGAAGCATCTTGGCAGACTTCTCAGGCCAAGTATCTTGGATCTGTCAAAAGTGCTAATAGGCTTTGTTGAGCTTCTTTAAGTTTCTAAATCATATTTGCTTTTTGCTTTTCTGCACTTTTTTATTTAAGGATGATTAAGATTGCACTTGAATTCATGACTAATCTAATTTTGCTCTCACATGTGCTTTTTGTATAAGGCTGTCTTTATCCTATAGCAACCCTTTCATGTCTGTAAGAAGCTATTTGGAAACAAATTCTCTAATTCAACATTTTTGAGTATTACCTTTTCCTCCACCTCTCCCATTTTCTTTAATTTCCATGTTTTAAGAAGTGAAGTGCTCAGAGAGAGAATTCCCTTCCTCCTGCCTCAGCCTCCCCAGGGAAGTGCTCCTGTCTCCCACCCAGGGATGTCTGAAGTGAGGGGTTCAGTTCAGACAACTGTGTTTGTGTGTTTGAAATGCCCAGATGTGTTCCCAATAGTCAGAATTGTTTTAGCACAGGCTGAGCTCACAACTGAATTTGCTGTATTAGAATTGGCCTCTGAGAGCTGCTTTTAGTTTTGATATGTGGGTTTTTGGGACTTTATCAGGCAGCTTTGAAGTCTCCATAAAAGTGACAGAACTTTTTTTTTCTCAGAAAAGTATCTTGTATTCAAAAAGCTGTGTGTGAAATATCATCACTTTTATTACTCCAAGACCCAGCTCCCCAAAACTTTGAGGAGAGATACTGCAGTTAGAAAGGCCTCTGCCATGAGATGAAGTCCTGCTTGTTTTTGTTAAGCCTCGTACTGGATGTAGCACAATAGAAGGATGAAATCGCTTTGGTTTTGGGGTTTTTTTTGTTTGATTTTTTGGTTGTTATTTTGTAAGGACACATGGTTTTGTAATACCATGAGTCAAAAATGATTTTTCTCTCTCCCCAGAGAAATCTGACAGAGTATTTTGTGGCAGTTGATGTCAACAACATGCTGCATCTCTACGCCAGTATGCTGTACGAGCGCCGCATCCTCATCTGCTGTAGTAAGCTGAGCACTGTAAGTAAACTGCACAACAATTCCTTCTATTTACAGTAGTTTGTTTTTTTTTTTAAATTACAGTCATATGTAGGAAATTAACTGATCTACAGGTCCATCTTTCAACCTCAGTTTTGCAACCTCAGTTCTGTGCCTTATGTGAGGATTTTGCGCAACTTCTGTCGGCCCCCAATGTTCAAAAGAATTTTTTGGATACAGGGATTTTTGTGGTTGTTTGGTTCACAAATGTTCAAAGACTTATGCCATAGCAAAGTCCTTTATTCAGAATTTACTTGATAGGAAAAAAAAAAGGTAAATGACACTGTCAAATGGATGTTCCAGTGACCTCTTCTGGATGGACCAGAGGAGTGGGCTAAGGTACATTGACAAGTCACAGTTTTGCAGTTGTGTTTGATAAGGTTTAGTCTTAATGCTCCTTAGGCTCCATCAAGTGTCTGAGAGATGAAAGCTGCTGAATATTCTACTCTTTTCTAAAAATGGCTGGAGATCAAAACAAGCACAGGGCTTGATTCAGTTCAAAGTTTTGTGTTATTCATTTCAAGGTTTGGCAGTCAATAAGATTGTGATTTTCTTTATGAAAGCAAATGCTCAGTGGTCATCGTGTTTGCTCTGTAAATGGCTATTGATTTCTTTTCTTTGTGAGTGCTGAAGATGGTTTAACTAATTTTGGTTTCTAGTGCTGTGGGCTGAGCACTTGAGCAGTCCTGGCTGAAGTACAGCTGCCATTTCCATTTCCTGGGGCTGTAACTGTCTGGCTGTACCACCAGACCTGCTTGGTGCTTGAGATTCAAAGTGCTCCATGGCACTGTGAGTGCTCTGCAAGGCTGGAGTGATGGCCACAAACTCTTGTAGGGATGCTCTGTCAGCACAGGGCAGAGAAATGAGAGGAGTAAGACCTCAGACTTAATCCCAGAATAACAATTACAATATCATTTTGGAAGGTAAGCAAAAGGAGAATTATAATAGCCTCTGGCATCTAATAACAATTATTAATAATGTTTACAATCAATCCCACATTTAACTGAAAGCATTTAAGTATTATTAAGTTTAATACCGTAAAAAACTTGTAAAATCTTAACTTCTCTATCTGCCACATGTTCTATGTCCTCACTACTAAAATAAGGAGAATTCCATCCAAGTCTGGTAGTGGAATAAAATGAAGGAGAGGTGTTTATTTCAGCAACCTATGGAATGAAAAGAACAGTAAATGATCAGAGAGGAGGGAAGAAGTGAAGGGCTGCCCAAAGCATTTCAGAGGTTGTGTGGTTGGTTGGTTTAATCTCTCCCTTTGTGACAGAGCCTGGGAAGAGGAATTACTTACCTGTCACTGTGCCTTCCTTAATGAGCCAGTTCACAAGTGGGGCTGGGTTTTTTTCCTCTCTTTCTGCTATTTCTCTTCCTTTTGCCTCTGTCCAAGATAAAAGCATGTCTGGTTCTTGGGAGGGAGGGGTATTCATACCGTGTGTTCTTAGCTTACAAGTTTCTCTATAAACTGCTGGCAGATTGGAGTGACAGTGTAAGGCAGGTTTGAGGAGCTGGGCCCGAGCCAGTGGTTGCCACTCGCCGTTCCAGCCCAGGAACATTCTCTTCTCTCAGCCTGTGCTTGGCAGTGCCAAGACCTTGTCCCTGGAAAGGAACCAAACCCCCCATTCCCCAAGTGCAGCCAGCCTGGGGGGCTGCTCAGGGGCTGCTGCCTTTGTTTGCAGCTTTTAGCTTTTTAACACAAAAGTGGAAGGGACCTGTTTGCAGTTCATTTCTGTTAGCATTGGGAGACACACTTGAGACTTAGGGCTTGAATTTAATACCAGGTAAGAGAGAGAAAACAAAACCACCCTGGGTAGAAAGTCTTTTATAGTGGAGTGAATTCTGTGCTACAATGCATGATCTCAAATTCAAATTTTGATTTTAAATATCCTTATATCCTTAAGTTGAATAAGATTTAGAGGTAACTGAACAAAGCTGTGTTTGTTAGCTATTTATAAACCATGTGTACTGAACCCATGGAGAAATTATAGNGGTGGGAGCATGCTGCTGCAGAAATGAAACCAGAGCTCTCCTTGCATCCAGAATTCTCTTTTCCTTCAGAACTTGCTGCCCGGCCACCCCAAGGTGTTTCCTGGCTGGGAGCAGGGCAGCAGCACACTGGCTCTCACTGTAAGGTGTCTTACATGAAGCTCTGAAATGGCTTCAACTTGGGGATTTCGGGATGTTTCTGTCTGGCTCCATCATACTGAGGTGGATTTCTTTGCTTGATTTTTCTGTGATTTTTTGAGTTT
The DNA here is from genome assembly GCA_013400855.1 of Buphagus erythrorhynchus. Classification (NCBI taxonomy): domain Eukaryota; kingdom Metazoa; phylum Chordata; class Aves; order Passeriformes; family Sturnidae; genus Buphagus; species Buphagus erythrorhynchus. Next base: position 4,465 of record VZTT01038453.1, on the reverse strand, counting down.
TGGCACAAAGCAAAGAATCCCATAGTGACATGGGTGCTGCTTTGATCCTGGAGCAGAGCTTCCCATGCTGCTGCTGCCACAGCGCAGGGAGCTCAGACACAACCTCTTATTCCCTGACTGGGGTCTGATGGTGAGGAATTAGAACAACATATGAACAATTTGATACCCCACCTGTGCTAGAATTAATGTCATGATTTGCCCTTGCTTAGTTTGATGTCAGACACCTTCAGGCACGCAGGGCCCTCAGTCCCTTAGAGTTTGTCTCCTCAGGACTTGTGAGCAGTGCTGTCCCTCCTTCCCCCTGCCCAGAAGGCATTCAATGCTCAGTGTCCTCCTGCCTTCCGAGAACTGCGAGCATTTGTTGGGAGTTGTGTTCAAGCCATCTCTCACAAGTGAAGCTCAGTGCAGGGTTTGTGCTGGTGTCCCTGGAGATGAAAGGACACTGAACTGGGGACCTGGGCAGGGTGGATGTGACTCTTCCCTGTCACCTCCTGGTCTGCCTTGGATGTGTCTGTGTGAATACTCAGATTTATTTGTTTATTTTATTGCCCCAAGAGCTCATATCCCTTTCTTACAGTATTTCACCTGTAGCTTTTGCTGAGATTGGCTTATTGAGCATTACCACCTGCTCCATATTAATATCCTTGGTGAATGGGACAAATATCCTGCTTATTATCTTCTTTTCCAAATTAATAATTATTGTTTGAAATAGAATTGAGAGCAGTAATTTCCTCTGTGAGGAGTCTCCCCATGGCTTCACTGGCACTTGCCTTTGCTAGTTCAGTACCTGTCACACCAAAACTCTTCTGCATGAGTTTTTAACAATATAACTGAGCAGTCAGTGGATCAGATGATTAGGTGAAGGGCAATTAGATAAAATTCCCTTTTAAATCATCAAGATTTAATCACTGAGTTTAGTGTATTATGTTTCTAATAAATGCGTGCCACTGTTTTTTTCAGTTGATGTCACAATTTCAGAGCAGTTTTAGGACATTTAATGGATGGTAATTTCCAGGTTTGGGAGATTGGCCATTACTATTTCTTCATTCCCTTTGTGTTTTCATTTCCATGTTTCTGTTGCTTTGTACAATGCTGGGTGTTCTTTGCAGGCTGGGTTTGTTGAGTGAATCATGTTCTCAGCTGTTCACAAAGTCAGGCGGATGGCAACCACTCCTGCTCCCCCTGAGACCTTTGTTTTTGCTGTGTGTTTTCAAATAAAGCATTGATAGGAAAGAAGAATTGATTCTTTACTTTCTTGTTTCCAAGTTTACCATTAGAGGCTTGGGGTTTGTGTCATTTATGCTGTGGTTTCTCCGTGTTTCAGTTAACTGCCTGCATCCATGGGTCTGCGGCCATGCTCTACCCGATGTTCTGGCAGCACGTTTACATTCCTGTCCTGCCCCCACATCTCCTGGACTACTGCTGGTAAGGCAATCTCTGTGTGTGTGCATTTCCTGTGTGTGTTCTGGAGGTGTGTGTCTGTCCCTCAGACCCACTGCACTGGGCACATGTCCTGGAGTGAGTCTGAAGCCCTCTCCTGGTGCAGCTGCTCCTGGGGATCCAGCTGGATAAAACCAGCAGTGACTGAAGGCCTGGAAACCAAATTGTGCAGATTTAAAGGAAGTTTGCTCCTGTGCAGCTGATTTAAATGTTGTGTGTGCCTGTGTGGGGGAACAGGAATCTAAAGATTATCTCCTGTGGAAATGAGCCTTCCCTGGCTCCCTGCACAGGAAGGGCAGGTCCCAGTCATTTGCAGTGCCAGCAGGTGCCTTTCCCTGGATAATGGGCTTCTCACGTGTAATTAACACTTGGAGAGGCTGCCCCAGCTCCCCTCAGGTACCTGCTGCTCCAGGGCTCAGCACAGGATTTGCCTTCAGAGATCAGTTATCCATGGACTTCCTGACAAAGGCAGGGACAGGGGCCCACCCCGAGGGTGAAAAAGCAAACCCTGGGGCAGGAGAGAAAGGCACGAGTCACTGAGCATCTCTGAGGGGATTCTTTTGTGGCCAGCACCCGGCCATGGCAGGAGGGAGCCAGGCTGCGTGCAAAGAATGATTTCAAAATGTACAACTGTTAGGCAGCTCACAAATGCAACAACTGATTTCCTTACCCAGCCAGGAACTTTAATTGGAAAGGTAGCTACACACTCTGTCATTGTTTGAGTAAGTCAATTTAGCAACAATTTATGTGCCATAAAATATTTCCCAAAATAGAGTCCACCCTCTATTTTGTAACCGTGTGAACTTGGAGATGCCATTTTTGCCTGGCAGGACTGAGCAATCAGCTCCCTGCTTCAAGGCAGTATTTCTGCTTCCTGCTGTCTGCCTCTAAAGGGAAATGACCTGAGATTATTTAAAATAGAAGAGTTCCATTTCATTTTAATTGTTGCCTGGTTATTTCTTTTGCAAATATGACATAAGGCTTTTAGAGAGCTGAAATGGGATCAAAACTTGAAGCAATGAGTATTCTTCAGTTCATATGAATACAGAATATCTTGTTCATTCAGTTGGCTGTGCTCATTTACTGACTGTGCTGTGATGTTTTGAATCTTCTCCTGCTCTTTTGAAACTCACAGAAGGATGGATAGACTGTGTCACTCGAGATCTTTGAAAGTTTTTTGAAAAAAGTATATTTCACCTGTGATTATTTGCCTTTTGCTTCCCATTTCCCTCTTGAAAGGGTTTTCTTAAACTTAATGTTTCTGTTCCCTGCATTCCTCACTGATGTACCTTCCCTCAGAACTGCAAATGCTGAAAGGTTGTGTCTCCCAAATGTTTGTTCTCAATGCACTTGCTCTGTAGTGGGGATGCTGACTCAGTGCTGCTGGTGGATCCTCCATGGATCAGGAATGGCTTCAGTCATCTCATCCCTGTCATGTAGATTGTTGAGGACAGGAGGCAGGAGGGGAAGCAACGGGAAGAGTGCTATCCTTTATTGTTATTTTTTAATTAGGCACTGCTCTTTAATGTATTTTGAGCCCAGGGAAACATTTTGGGTGCAGGAGACTAAAATACTGTCACTAGATTCCATACCTTAATGCACAGTTGCTTGTTCCTTTGAATACAGAGCAGCAGAGGGAGTACAGAAGCACAGCTGCACTGCTGGTGACTGGTCTGGGGCTCTTTGGTTGGGCTTTGTTTGTTTAGAGCACGTGCCAGCAGGTGCCAGAAGTGCTGGTTAGTGAGGTGCTGCCACCAAGCATCGATAGTCAGGCACTCACAACTATTGCAATTTAGCCAGATCTTGTCCATCTATTTTATTGGGAATTTAAACATTTGGTGATGTGAAAGAAGCAGCGCATCAATTTTCCTCACTACTTTTCCCACTTCGTTTTCTGTGTGCCATAAAACGACTCCCACCGTGTCTGTTTGCTTCCTTCTTGCTCTCAGTTTAAAATGAGCCCTTAGAAAAGCCCAGCTTTGCTGAGCTGAGCCCCAGAGTTTTGTCACCAGAAGAAACAGTACATTTTGTAGGGTGATTAAAGCAGTCTTTTCTATCAGACAGACAGCTTAGCAGCCAACATAAATAATTCTGAGAGCACCCTGGCACAGCTGCTGAACAAACACTTCTCTTGGGGCAGTTTGCCCTTTCTCCAGGAGTCTTTTTTACCCCCTTTCTCCTATTTTCTAAATCTGCATATAGTCAATGTGCTCCTGGAGTAGGTGGAGGCGGAGCTGGAGTCCTCCTGCTGCTGGGAAACAAAGATTCCTGCCCAGGGAGCTCTCGGTGAGCACTGCCATTGAGCCTGGCACACCTGGGCACTCACTAAAGCCTCTTGGAGCTCTCTCCTGGTGTCAGAGCTGTGCCTTCTCTGCATCCTTCCAATTTATGCAGTCAGGTTTATAATTTGCATCAATTACCCCAATAAATTTCGGGTGGAATTCTGTTGCATTTCAGTCAGGAATCTGAAGAGCAATCAGGGACTGCCCTGGAGAGGGAAGTGCCAGTGGTGGGAGACAGGCACCCGTTAAGTCAGTGTTTGTAGAGCAAGACATGAATGTGGTAAATCTGCTCTCATCCATTTTCCTGCAACAATGAAACAAAATGGTGAAATCCCTGTGTTGCTGTAAATAGGAACCTTTTGGAGATCCTTGCGCTTTTACATTACTTTCCTGGTGAATTGCAGTATTTTTTAAGGCTGGGCTTTTTTCACTTAAGAAGAAATGTCCCTCTATTTCACCTGCTTCTCTTCCAATTAGTAGTTGCCCACCTCTTGGGAGTGTAATTAAGAGGTCTCTAGTTTGCCTAAGGAAACGAATTAAAGAAATTGTAAAAATGCAACTGTAATAAATAGGCAATATATAGCCATTATGTCCCCAAAATCCATATTCATGCTTATGCATTGCTACTTTAATGATTTGATATTTACCTATATAACTCATTTGATTATAAATAAGGCTGATTGCCTTGGGAGCCAGCATAGCACAAGAGGAGTAATGACCTCTCTCTTTGTTCCAAAAGGCTC
>VZTT01038417.1:4354-19709 GCA_013400855.1 Buphagus erythrorhynchus | reverse complement strand
TCCTGACAGGTGGATTTAAACAGGTTTAAAGTATATTTATTTATAGATATTCTCACAGAACTCCTCTGTAGGACAAACATAGGAATATGTTTTTTAATGTTCTTAAACATTCTCAAGATCCTGATGCAAATTCTGTGTCACTGATCCTCCTGTATATTTTGTATTTACTTTTTTTTCTCTTGAATCAGAAGTTACAAACTATAAAGCAAGATAAGTACTGATTTAAATTTTAAACTCCACTTATATTAACAATATGCCACCCACACAAATTGTCATCTGATCTCACATACAGCCATGTACATTTCATTAGTTTGGCTACAAAATACATCAAAGAAGCACTTGTTTCTATTTGCCTTTTTCTTTTAGTGCCCAGAGGACTTGTTGGTATTTTCATCATGTGCTTAATTCTTTGCAGTGCCATGTCCCTTTGATATCTGACTCTCAAGAAGTTTCAGCTATACAGAACTCTTAGCTGTGGATAATCACTGTTAATACATTAAACATTTGATTCATATTTGATTCACATGCAGTAGAACCTGAGTACCACCAGTTATCTATAACATTAATTTAATATTTGATTGCAGAATGTGTAGTTAGGTGGATAAGCTGAAGAATAAGTGTTTTAGTTATTTGAAATGTACTTGCAATTGATAAGTACAGCAATGGTGACTATAATCTCAACTGCAAAATAATGGTCTGTATGATTTTACTTTTTGCAAAGAACTAGTGAATTGTTGAATCTGATTTGTCAGGGCCTGCTGCTGATAACACCAAGATTGTGGCTTCAATCCCTATAAGGGCCATTTACTTAAAAATAGGACAGTGATCCTTGTAGGTCCCTTCCAATTCAGAATATTCTCTGATTCTGTATGTGATTTCACATGACTACTAAATTATTTCTGTCCTAAGTTTCAATAACATAATGCATTAAAAATAGAAATTGAAAAAAAGATTGCTTTGTTTATGTGTTCAGAAAAAAATACAGGGAATATATTCTCCCTGTAAAGATTGAGGATAAAACAATGTATTTTCTTATCACAAATATTTTGGATTATATTTTAGGATTTTGTTTAACTTTGTTTGCTTCCACTTTTTCAGTTTTCTGGAGTTATTTACTGGATTAAAGGCAACAGATTTTGAATAGAGATTATGTGGTTCAAGGGTTTTGTCACAAATTTTGAATGGAAATTTATTTTTAAATTACATTTTATCCTTAAGTTGTTATTTTTTATAGGAACCATCTTAGGCCCAAATGTTTTGGTTTTAATTTATGAAATTAAAAATATCTAAATACCACAGCATAAGATCAATATGGATCATGCTTAAAAAGGAATAAAAACAATTCTATAATTGTTATTTATGTACAGTCATTCAAAACCAAATCAAGACTGTTTCCTAAGGAAACAAATTTTTGTGTGTCGAATTAAAAATGTAGCTATAAAGTGAGCACCTTCTCCCATAGAATTTAGAAAAATCAAGGCCCATGTGTGTTTTCCTAGCAGAAACTAAGTATGGGGTTCCCAGTCAATATATGGATATAAACATTTTTTTAGTTTCTTGACTAGTTTACCCTCCTTAGAACTGATTTTAGATATAAATGTGAATTCATTTATACACATGGATTGTAACTATGGTCAATTGATGATTGAAAGAATTTGATAGATTTTATAAGCAGTCAATGATTTTCTAAGTAATTTTTTATGAAACTAAATTAGTAGATATTATTCTTTATGATACCTACCTGTATCTGTATGTCTGTATCTATATCTGTATCTGAACCTGGCAATTCAAACTCTGTATTCAATGGATACTTATAATCAGATATTTTTGTTAATGAACTTTCTTCACTCTTCAAAGTATAGTAGATACAGGGAACAAGACTAAGCCTTCATTCAAGTTTCTGGGTAGCTGTATTTTAGTGCCCCTCCAAAAATCATTTTAATAATATTAAACAGAAATTATTTCATACTTCTGCGTCAGTCATTAGTATTTTTAGTTTAGCCTTATTTTCACCCTTTTTATTTTCTCTGATCAGTCATTATGAAGCCCTTAAGAATTTTTGAGTGTGTGGTTTGTTCTCGAGCTGAGTAACACAAATTTGCATACATGTATTTAGTCTTGCAGAAGTCATATGAAACTAGTAAAACAAAATCAGCACACAAGAGGAAGACTCACCAGATGTGCTTTTAAAAATAGCAGTCTCAAGAGCACAGGATCAATAGAAACACTGCGGGGACAGTAGCGCAGCCCCTACTTGGCAGGCTGACTGGATAAGTCACTCCTGTGCTGTGCTATATGCTCTCTTCTTTATCAGGTCGTTTTGTTCTCAAAGAAGGTACTTCTAACAATGAGCAGTTCTGTAGAACCACTTCGTGACAGCCCCTGTGGAGCCGTGCCCAGGCTACCAGCCCTGCAGCCAATGACATGGCTACAATCCATCTCACAGCTCTGGTAAACCTGCCCAGTGTGGAAATGAGAACCTGACAATCAGCCTGGCAGGTGATTGACATCCTGAACGCCAGCAAAGAGGCCGAGAGGGTGAGGAAACACAATGGTAATGGGAGATTGCAATTACCCCCATGAAGTCTTGAACAGATGTCCTATCAGCAAGCTGAGACTAAACCCTCAGATACCACAAGTTCCTGCTTTGAGAAATTAGGGAGTGTCAACAGGAGAAGCAACACCTCAGCTGGTTCTGAGAGCAAGTATTTGTTCAAAGTCCCTGGACTATCTTAGGGTACTGGCATTTGGTATTTTTTTCAGGATCTACAAAGGCAAAATGTCTTATCTCAAATTTGCATGAAAATGAAGAGGATTGAAAAAAAAATTGTGTGTGACATAAACAATTGATAGTCACATAATGGTGGCACAAAGCAAACATTCACCACTTCTCTCCCCAACAAAAAAAAACCTTTTAGGAGTCCCATAGGAATGTTTACATACCTTAACAGGACAGGTACTGAAATGCACAAAATAGAAGGAAGGGTCTGAAGAATAAATTAGTTGGCACTTGGATGTGGTCAAGACATTGAGGAAGAGTCAACCCAAGTTTGTAAAGACAAGCCACACCTCACAAAACACTGAGGGTCTCTCAAGAGATTGATGTTTGTAGGGACAATGAAGTTCTGGCACCACAAGCACTTAAAGGAAGAAATCTGTCATAAAACAAGAAAGTGGGACTGCACACAGTTAAAGGATAGGAAACTAAAGGTCAGAATATATGCTCAGCTTTCGTGGAGGCAGAATGAGCACTTGAAAATCCTCCTTAATACAGTGTGAACCTACTTCAACATGGTATTGTGCAGAACAAAAATCTTCATGAGTTCAAAAGTGATTGGAAAAATTCCTAACACTTAGATGTAATTGTGGTTTGATCTAAATATTTCTTGTTTTCACAAATGTAGATAAATACATAAAACCAAACTGTTCAAACCTCTCCCCTGAATTCACATGGATAGGACTTTTGAGTTTCTATAGACATAAATTTGGGATGTATAGCTTAGGGAAGTGCAGTATATGAAGACCACTTTCTTAATGTTTACACGACATTTGGAGAATCTTAAATTCTCAGTTAGAAAGAGAAGAACTAAAAAGGAAGCTTAAAATTTTTAATATGCTTATGAATTCTTTATGGGCTTCAATCAGTGCTTGTCTTTACCCAGCAGTCAAACTCAAGATAAAATTAGGAAGAAGTCTTGTCTTCCTTGAGCCATCAAAACTGCTGATTAAGTTTTTGCCTGTCTGCGAACTCAGAAGTAGTGTTCAACTATGCAAAAATCATAATTTGTCCTGAGAATTCACACACAGCTACTTTTTAAGATTGCTGAAATTCCATGCTCTTCAAAGGAAGTAGTAGCAGAAAAGTAAGAACTTAAAAAAAAAAAAAAAAAAAAAAAGGGAAACCAAAGATTCAGATATTCAGCAAGGTGTAGCCAAGAAGTCTCAGGTGTGGTCAATATAAATGTGCTCCTGTTTTCTCACTTTACACACTTTACAAGAGTCAGGGCTCAGGCTTGGTGAAAAAAGAAGGTGTTCACTGTTCTAAACTGTAGGACTATCTAGCCCATGGTGTTCTCAGAGAAGATGATTTGTGCAGCACAGTCTGCTTTGGTAGTTTAAAGTCTCTTCCTGTACATATATAGTCCTGTGGTCAAACTGTAGGCATTCCCACAGCTGTCTTTCCCACAGCTGTCTCTCCATGCAACAAGAATGTATGGAAATACCTTTCTGATGCAATCCTGTTTTCAGCACCAACAGAATACAGCTATCAACAGTCAGAATCCACAAATTTGGAGCTCTCTCAAGTCTACTTGCCTGTGAAGAATGTTACATCTGTCTTCACAAAGCTTTGCACAGAGAAGCATTATCCAACCAAAGGAAAAATATGTGGACTTTCCAGGGAACTGCAAACTGCTTGAAATTAAAGGGATGAGGGAGTAGTTTGTACTTTGGGATCAAAAGATTCCCTTCTTTATTGCTGTAATCCATCAAGATGAATGATGCACTGTATTCAACAATTAGAAGGATTGCTTAAAATATCTTTCTCGCTGCTTTTCTAGTAAGAGAGAGGAAATTGAGTGCAAAAACAAGAGACTCATGGCATGCGATATACTGAGAACGAGTTTAATTTTCTGTCACTTTTTCTAGGTGCCTAAATCACTTGCATCAATATTTGAAATGAAAAAAATATTATGAGTCCTAAATAGGTTATTGCCTATATTTCAGGTCTCAGAAATAAGAATCTGAGGGGAAAATTTTAAACATGTTGTCCAACACACGTTTAATGTGTTGAATGTTGAAAAATGTCTGAAGCCCCTGAATTGTTTGCCCAGAATCAATATCGCCAAGGTGTAGCAGCACATAGAAGATTTATGAGACTGTAATAGGAAATTAAACCTAAATTGATTCAACGAATTACTGCATATAAGAACAAGCTGAATAATTTAAAAATTCAATGTGAATAATTTGAGTAACTGGAGAGTACAGAGGAAAATTGTTGCATAGGTTAATGTTTATTGCACATCTATTTAACAACTACCTTGAAGTAACAGTTATTGAATTAAAATATGAATATGAGATACTTTTGAGTCCATGACAGGAGAAAGTGTAAGAAACAAAGGCAGATACTTTTCAAATTTCTGAGACCTGCACTACACAGTGCTAATATCTGAACTATATTTTTGAAGAGGATGGTAAACAAATTGAGTCACTTACTAACTTTCATGCTACTTCTGTGCAATAAGAGAAACACTGTAAACGTACATTTAAAAATGTCCTGGGATATAAGATCATTTGAATTTAAAAAATATTGGACTCCATGCAAGCATTAGCATAATTTTAGAGAGAAAAGTGTAAAAAAAATACCTGAAAATCCTTGCATTTGTTCATTTATTTCTTATAAAGTAATTTAATTTTTACAGTACTTTAGGAGCCAACTGCAGAATGGGAAAAAATAACAGAATGAGACTCATTTTGTATATATAGGAAAATTACAAAAATAATAATTAAAAATTGTGTCTGTATTTCCTGAAAAGATAGCTATAATGCTTAGGGGAAAAAAAATAAGATAGTTCTGTATTTTTAGAAAAAATATAAAAAATATGTTTTCGATTATAAAACTGTACATGGGTCCTGACTACAAGTTACCAGGTGATTGCTCCTATTTTCTAGTCTTTATTCTTTAGCATTATCTAAGGCCCACTCAGGAAGGAGTGCTATATCTTATGCACACACTGATTGATTCAAATAATTTCATTATTTTTGTACATTTGATCAGCTAATTCAGGGTGCTTTTTGTCCCCTGAACTTAAAGGCTTATATTGTCTCTTTTGTGCAGCCTCCAGACAGAAGGGAAAATCAAGCCAAATCATTATTCTCACTTTTTTTTTTCCTGTGGAGCAACCACATGGAATTTGTGCCGACAGTGTTTTTAATGTTAGGGAAATCCAAAGGAAAATAATTAGAAGGCTTTATAGCACTATAATTTATTGATGAGCATTCATTATGAATTCCTGAAGGGGGGGAAAAAGGTATCTCACTGTTATGTTTAAACCCCTTGATTTGCTGATTTAGTGAAAAAAGTCTATCCCCATTTTACAAAAGCATTTGATTCCATTCTTCAAAACAACATCATACTCAGGAAAAATCATAATGCAACATAGAAGGATAGAACAACTTGAGTTAAAGGCATGGTGCACAAGGAAAGAGAGGTCCATGTTGTCTTTGGAGAGACACACTGAGGCTGCCTGCAGGGCTGTGCTGTGCACCCCTCGTGTGCCTGCCAGGATCTTTGGTGGGCAGGAAGGAGTCTGAGCTTGCTGAGGATGGGGAAGGGTTTCCCAACCTGCAGGAGGGTGCAGAAGTGAAGGGAGCTGCTGGAGGCCACTGAGCATGAAGCAGTATGCTTAGAAGTTCATTTTCATAGCATCAGAAACAAATTAATTCAAAGAATTAAAAGATGGACATTTGAACATTTGAATCCATTTGAATCCATGGCACTTTTTTTTTTTTTTTACATTTTTTTACATTTTTTGTTCTAAAAGAAATTCTGCAGAAAGATTGCTTTGAAGGGAAGACATTTAAGGATAAAGTTTATTTTCAGTGAAAAGTGCTTCAACACATAATTACTTATTATTTTCTAAATAACTTAAAATGAGTAAGACACTTACAGCCCAAACAGGCCAGTCATTTCAGGAATGAAACATTGCATCTGTTTCCCTGGACTTCTGTCCACTGCATAGAAACCTTATTTTTCTGTAAAAGCATGGCTCAAGTTGGCATTCATTATTCAAGATGCTCTCTGAACATGGTGACACATTGTGGATTAGGCAAAAAATAGCCATCTTTAATAACATTTATCTCCCTGAAAGTCCTCTCATATTGATTGTTTCTCCCTGCAGCTTGGCCAGTTTCCACTCCTTTTACCTCTCAAGTCTACCATTCAGGAACAAGAAAAGAAAGGCATTGAGGAGGTGGATAGGGTAGTTTTTTTGGAAATTGAAGCTTTTTTGCCATTGAACAAGAGTTACAGAACCAGGTTGTGCCACTGGCAAGCACTCAGGAAGAGATTCCACAGGCACTCTTGCTTCAAAACCAGCCAGGGAAGGACATTAATTTATAATTGAATTACTGAAGCTAGGCTAAAGGTCATGAAAGAATGCAATAAAAGGAAAGAAAATCACAAACAAGACTGAAATGTACCATATGCCTTCTTAAATTAATCACCACAAGGTGCCACATAAGCAGCTCTATAAAGTACTGTATAGTGGTTCTGTTTCACAGGACGTACAAGGTACGTTTCAACTGCAAGTTAATTGTTTATATTCTGTCTCATTAATATTCTTTTATTGCATGTTTCTTTGTGGACATAAATGACCTTGAAGAGAGTATGTAATTTCAAACGTACATAAATTTGCTGATAGTGCTAAATTGGACAGCATTGGTAAATAGAAGAGAGAAAGAACCATTTGAAAATTATTGGATTGGATAAGGCTTCAAGGCTGATAAAGTAGCTCATTCAGTTTAGCAGGAAAAAGTGTAAGATAATGAAATGAGGCACTAGAAACATAGTTTCTTTGGGCTAAAATCATATAAGCTCCAGAATTTGGAACAAACAGACAATTTAAGAGAGATTGACAGTAATTAAGACTGTGCTTTTACGATTTTACACACTTAGTTTCAAGTCTCTTCAGCTCTTCTGAAAACAAATGAGAAACAGGAATCAAAATAATTTCTCACAAATGCGACTGAAAATGATGTATGAAAACAAAGCATCAGGTCTAAGATCTTAGTTACCCATGGTGTATTCTTTTACCCATTAAACTAATTTCCAGAATCATTTGAAACTCTGCTGTCTCCTCCCGTGAGATTCACTTGCTCTCAAACAAGCATGAAGGGCTTGATCTCACAAAGATGATTAAGTAGCTTGATCTAACAATAGGAAGGAATATTTCTATTTTTCTCATCAGATTTTCTGTGCCACTCCTGATCCTACAAGCTGTATCTTTGGCAGCAAAATCCACTGTGCCTGGCAATGGTTGCTATTTGTATGGTAGCTCTTAGGAATCCTAGACGTGAACCAGGTCTCACTTTGCTATTCACAATGTATGCTCCTGCACCAACTAAAAATGACCTATTGAAGAGTATTTGATTTATATGTATGACTTTCAATGACACAGAAGGTCTGAGGACAGCTTGTTTGTTTAACAAACATAAGGAAACGCAGCTGCCATTCAGCCAGCATGCCCGTCTCCCATGGCAAAACCACTCTTCTCCTCCTGTCCTTGCATCCCATGTCCATTTTCCCAGCCGCAGGATTTCCCTCCCTTGTTCAGGCTCTGGCTTCAGAAATGCCCAGAATGCCTCAGCTCACCAGCCCAGCAGCAAAGTTTTGGCTTGTTTTCCTGCATTTAGGTAATCGAGCTGGCGTGGCAGGAGGCTGAGGAGTCTGGAGCTGGCAGCAGGTGGGGTGTGCAGGAGAAAGAAGTGAGGTGTGGGAGATGCTGCTGCCTGTGAAAACCCGTACCACTGCCCCAGGCCACAGGGGATAGCTGTGCTCCCAGCCCCTCCTCCAGCTTCCCTGGGCAGGATTCTTTGTGCATCAAACAGATGGGTGTAGCACAGTCAGAGAATACACCACAATGCTGCACTTCCCAGTTAAAAAATACACCCTTTCTAGAACAGAGGAGTCAAGTATTAGTACTACTGCTGGGCTGTCTGCAAGTCATATTTAAATTGTCCAGTAAAACAAAACATTTGACCCATTTCTTTTCATCTGTGAAAGAATGTGTAGTCTATTCTTCATATCTCCTAGCTGCTCATATACATAAATAAAAACATTTAAAAACATTTACTGTCTAACATGTAAATTTTCAACAAAATAAATTTTCTAAGTCAATCAGTGCTGTTTAAATTAATTGCAAGAATGGCAGGGACTTAAACAAATAGAATATAAGCTTAGTTGGATTAAAATAATACATTCAAATTGTTCTGCTTTTAGTTTATTACCAGGTCAACACTTAAAAACATTAGCTATAATTATTTTTTTTTTAAATTCAGCCCTGCCATATTTTAATTAATTGAATAAACTTAAATGAGACTTTTTATCTTCTTCTGGTGTTAATGGAAGGTGTTCCAGGATATTTTGGATTATTTAAATATAGTGAAATGTGTTAAAAATAGCCAGGATAGGAAATGATTCTTTGGAGAAATATAGGAGCAAAGCCAAATTAATAATTTTTAACAGAAAAAAAATCCCAGGAGTTTTTCTTTTTTATTTTTATGCTTGCTATGTGTATCTTTGAAGTTATGTGGCCAGATTGACTGCTGCACCCTTTATACCATTCCATGGGGATTTCCATTTTTTTGGCCACCATCAAGATAGTTTATTTCCATGTTTCTCTCTCCCTCTCTGGTGTAAACCATAATGAATAGTATTGAAAACATAAGACTTACATTATACAAAGATCAAGAAAGTCCCAGTTCCTGACCAACGCTATGCCTGAAGCACACTCTGAATGTCAAGGAGATTTAATTTGTGTATTTGTCTGCTTCAATTGTTAGTGATAAAGGCAGGTAAGAAAGCACCTGTCCCATTTTATCTGCCAGGTTTCTAATGCTGGACTGCAAAGAGGAGGTGAGCAGCATTTGGTGAATATGCATAGTGCCAGTGCATTCTTGGACCTGATCCTGAAAAAGAACTGACCCAGTACATCATCTCTACGGGAATTGGCTGTCCACAGGAAAGGAGCATACAAGCTTTTAACTCTTCTGCTTAGTGCAGAAGATACAGGAAAATCGCTTCTTATCCTCAGAAAAGAGAGTAATATTTATAGCCCAGGTGGGACAGTGATCCTTTTCTCTGGGGGAGATATTCTCTGCTAATGGGCCATCTGTTAAAAACCAAGTAGGGCAGTGTTTTTTATCTTTTCCACAACCCATCCTTCCTCCAGGAAGATATCACCCGTTAATGGGACATTGAGTCCCACTGAATGACTGATAAAATTACATCATCCCATTGGGAAATGCTCCAGCCAGGGGAAGAAGCCAAGCCTTTCCTACCTAGATAGAAACTGAGTTTTGGAGCACCAAGGCAGCCTTTTCCCACTGGATCCCAGAGGAAAAACTAGACCTTTCCACATCATCACTGGCCCTTCAGAGGAAAACTGCACCCTTCTACAGGAGCACTGCTTCAACTAAACCACATCTGTCACTCCAGGAGGACTGCAGCCACCATTTAATGGAACTGCTACCAACACCCTGACTGACAGGGTGTCAAGTTGTATTCTGACTCTGTCAGTGTTTTTTTGGGTTTGTTCTCTGTAATACTGTATTTCTATTTTAATTTTCCTAGTAAAGAACTGTTATTCCTATTCTCATATCTTTGCCTGAGAGCCCCCTTAATTTCAAAATTATAATAATTTGGACAGAGGGGGTTTACATTCTCCATTTTTAAAAGAGGCTCCTACCTTTCTTGGCAGACACCTGTCTTTCAAACCAAGACAACCATGCACACTGATATTTATTAGATGAGCATAGGAGTCTAGAACACAGATTTTCTTTGGTGGGGGTTGAGAGTCATGTAAATTCAGGTGAAGTGTTGTTTAATAACTTGGGATTTTGCCTGAATGCACAGCTTAATTAAGACCTCCAGACTTGCTACATGGTGACCTATCAGACATTTTGGATATCTGCTTGTGGGCTTGATGAATTGTCTAGAGAAATAATATGAACAGGCAAACCTTTATAGAATGGATCTGCAATAGACTCCAGTACAAAATGCATTGAGATATGACTGTTGAACCTTAATGTGTTGGCAGCTTCATTTATATTAAAGGAAATTGGGAGAAAGATGTTGGGAAAATATCTTTACAGATTCATCAGAAACATTAAAAAAAGGGAACAAGGATACATTTTGAAATTCAAAGCACTTTTATATTAACAACAAAAAAAAATCATATACTTTTCTGAGAGACAATTTGAGGTTTAGTGTGGGACTCAAAGAATTGAAATGGAATGTTTGGTTCTACTTTCTCACAAAATAATAATAAAATAACAGTAAATTTTAAAATTCACAGATATCCTTCTTGAACTTGAAAAACAATAATGTATCTCGCTGGTGAAATAGAAAGTTTAATTCAAGGGGATGCTTGTAACTCGTTTTACTAATTTTCATTTTTATACTTCTTTTATACCTTAAAACTTCAAATGTTTTACCATAAAATTTTAAATAAATATGACATTTTAATTGTCTTTTATTTAATTTGAGCATTTATTTATGAAATAAACTGAATATGTCAAATAATGAAACAAAAAGTGTTTAACTAAATAGTTGACATGTTTATTTGTTTTATTCCATAAATAATTTTTCAAGCAAAACATATCCTAATATAAACCAGAAAATAAAGGAAAAAAGCATTAAAAATTGTAAAAAAGTCAAATTAAAAATTATAAAACTTTGATACTAATCAGCCAGCAGCTGCTGCACACTAAACCACTAAGACACTAGTCTTCTTACACTTGCAACACTTGATGGAAGAGGCCCAATTCTATCACATCCCTCAGGAACATGTAGCAGCACTGACCCTAGAAGGTCATGGCAAGGATGGGATGATCCAAGACTATCTGCATAATTCCCAGCACAGGAACTATTCTGGGCCATGCTTTTTGATTGACATGTGCCTGATGTGGGCAAGGCTGCAGGGAGGGAAGCAGCAGGGCGAAAGGAGATGGGAAAGGGTGGCTGGTGCTCATTTGCTGACCATGATCTGACCCAAACATCTAAGTGCTGTTGTTAGAGGGTGGCTGCAAAGTGGAACATGGTTTTCAGAAAAAATAGAGGTGTGCTGACGTGCATCATTGCTGATGATTTTGCACTGTTCAGCCCACCTGACAGGGCAGAATAGAAGCAGAGGCTGGGGGTGTCGGAAGATCTTTGGGGTTAAGAGAGGGAGGCTGAGAAAGATGCTGGTTTTGTATGTAGTAGCCTTGAGACTGAGCTAAAAAAACACATTGTGAATAGTTAAGAGGGGTTATAGAGAGGAAAAAATGCTGCTACAGTTCCACACACCATGTAAAACAGATAACACTTCTAATTTTTTTTCACCTGTCAGCCCTGAGTCATTTTCAGAGATGCATGCAAGAGAGGAACCTTATGCTATCGATGGAGTATCCACTGTCACTCACTCTCCAGGAATGCTGCCATGTCATCTGTTGAGAGAGCCCAGAGAAGAGAAGGATCATTGAGTGTGGGAGCACACACAGCCACATGAACTGCTTGCCACGGTCATTCTCATTGGGTAGACAAGGTAACTGTACCAGGTGAGGTGTGGTGTTAGGTGTGGTCTAGCTCAGCTTAGGAGCTATCTTGCAGCAGCTGCTGCATTTGGCTGCTCCAGCTGCTGTGGGAGGAAGTGAGAAGAAAATCTCTCAGAATATCACTTCTGAAGACCCACTTTTCTTTACTCTGGGGGAGCCCCTGGACTGGAATTCATCACTGAGTCTTATGGTATTGGCAACAATGGCAGCAGCCTCCATCCATTGCTGTTGTGATTTCACTGGAAGATAGTACCTTGGAGTATGAGAAAAGATTCCTAAACTTGCAATCCCTTGATTTCCAGGCCTTGCTCATCATTTGGGAGACTCTGCAAGATCTGGTTTAGCAGAGCTTAGTGCAAATACTTATGCTGATCTGTGATGGATACACAGTCCTAATCCTCGACCTAGACATAAGCTATCTGGAGTTTCTTTTTTCTTCTTTGGGTCTACACATGCTCTGAACCTCCACCACTTTCACTTAACTGGAAACTTCTTGGTAAAAAGGAAGAGCGGAGTAGCCTTGAGCCTGAGCCTGAATAGCCTTGTGCCTGGTCTAGCTTCTCAGCAATAAAAAGGACTATCCTCACATGGTGTTCTGTGCTCTACAGCTTTTCACATACCATTCTTGGAGAAAATGACTGCTTTGCAGTGGACTATGAGCACTAAGGTATTAAAGTACAGTCTGCATGGTGTGAAATCACAGAAGGGATGTGAAGAGAGTCAAAAATGCCAAGATAGTATGCTCTCAGATGGAATACTGAAAGGAAATGTTCCCTGGAAATTGCTCAGTTATGCCAGTGAATTATTTAGAAAGTGAAATATCCCAATAGAAATATTCCAAATCTGTGCCAGAAAAAAAAATAGAAATTTATTACCATAGACACACAATCCAGCTTTTGGGAAATGTTCCTAAAAATACTAGATGTGTCCAGGAGAAAAAGACAAGATAAATCCAATTTGATACTCAATGGTATCAAGGGATGTAAAAAGAATGCTGTGAATAAATTGAAGACTAGTATTATAAGAACCTCAGAATAGTATATTATTTTGACACATTTTAGATGGCTAATACACTTAAGAAAATACAGAGTGGATTAACTAGTGCTATTTTAAAACACGGTTTTAGGATGAGAGCTCTACATAAAAGGGGGAAGAAATCAAGTGTGAATCTTGAATAAAACAAGGGCTAAATCTGAGCACAGGGGTCTGGATGGAGAAGCACCTGACCTCCAAAGAAGAGATGGAAATCGGTTTCTGCCTCTCCAAGGAACCTTCCTTCCTGATGACCCTCTTTTCCTCAAATGAAGAGGAAATCACATACTTAAGAGACTTGGATCATAAGTCTAATCAAATTTTTAATTATTTCTAGGATACACTGTTGTTTTTGTGAGGTTAACATTTAAGAAAGATTTAACTGTATTTTGCTCTTTTCAACACATTGCATAGTAATGTAACATTTATGACAACTATAGGTATAACAATTATTGCTTTTGCTATAGCCCACAGAAACTAGTTTAAGCTGCTGATAGGGAAAAGAAAGTGTTAAGCATCAGCATTTGTGCAGTCCTAATTGGATTTATCCTAATTGTATGTATCTCATATTTTTTAATAAGCACTGCTCCATCATTCTTTCACTCACTTTAGGCAATACTTCTCCTCCCTATTAGGAAAGAATAGGCCTAACCAGAACTGAAACTCTTATTTTATATATATATGATAGATGTCTGACTTGGCCTACATACTCATGTCTTGTTTAGGGTTAAAGTAGGGCACGGCTAAAGAGAGAAGATAATTAGGCAACAAATGGAATAAATGTCTGAAAGAAGGTTCCTCTGAAAAGGTTCCATGCACTTCTTTGGATTTTGAACCAGATTCTGGAAAAAAAAGTGTGGTCATGGAGGTATATCTGACAGAACTGGCTTCTAAGATGGGGAAAAAAAGAAGAACATTTTATATTGTCTCTTTTTATGCTAATTCCTGTGGGAGAATTGCATGAGTGAGTTACTGATCACATCTGCCTATGACTGATGTTGAAAAGGACCTGGTCTGAGTGACTTAAGCTGGCCAAACTACTACAGCCAGCACTGCCAATGATGGTGTATACAAGAAGCTTACTCTGGTAAAATTAAAGAAATTCAAACCTTTAGTATCCAGTTTGATGCTATCATTTTTTTCTAAATCATGGGTGTTTAGATTAATAAGTTATATCATAGATTTCAAAAAATGAAAGAGCTTCTTCCATAAATGCATGATGATATGGCCACTCATAAAAACAACAACAAAAAATTAATCCTTCAAAATTTTAAATTAATGGTTTAAAGTTAACTCTATCCATTTTTTGTTACCCATAATAAATTCAGTGTGAATAGAACGTATTCATCACAAACAATAGTATAGCCCTTGTTAGCAAGAATGTAGTTTAAAGAAAACCTCAGCCTTGCTTCCACTTTGTTATTCAGTCAACAAGATTAAAGCAGGAGACAAGTAGCAGATTTCTATGTTAGTGGACCAGCTACTCAAATACCTATTTATTTACTTCAGACTTATGAGATCTGATGGAGGGTTATATCTCTCTGACATCTGTCTGTGGAAGTCCAGCTTACTTAGATAGTACTGAATGGGCCTTTCTTTATTATGTAGTCTCTTGGTAAATGGTACTTGATGACTGAACAAAAAAGAAAAACAGATGATCAAGATAAAGTAAAATCATTAAGCACAAGCTAGAAAACATACAGAAGTAGCACAGGTCAATGCTGTATGCTAAGATATTATTTATTATGTTATGAAGTTAGTGCATCTGGATCACATCCAAAGGTCTGAATTGCAAGGCAGTGCCATTTCTGCTGACCTTTTGAAGCACAGCTTAGTTTTCAGAATTCAGAAGCATGAGAGTTTAATATCAATATTGAATAATTCTGTTACAGTGAAGGCACAGGTGTAGTAGATTGTTGTTTGTCTCTGGACATAAATGTGATACAGTCATCTATTTCTACAGCCTCTTCAAACCTTTAAAAATAGTGCATTCTTGCTTATTATATCA
>VZTT01038381.1:0-30827 GCA_013400855.1 Buphagus erythrorhynchus | reverse complement strand
TGTGTGTTGCTGAAGAATATAGGAAAATGAGGTGGCTTTCTGTGAGCAGCCTCACAAAATGAGGTAAAATGTTTCAGTTTGAAAAATCACATTAATTTTCCTTCACCTGTTTTGTATCTCCTGCAAGGAAGTCCTACACTAGATCCTGCTAAGATCCATATTTCTATTTTTGAGTTTTACTAAAAGAATATTAAGGAGTTTGACAGGAATTTGGAGGCAAAGGTGTTTTCAAGTGCATGGAATCAAGAAACCAAGGTTAATCCCAGTACTTTACTGCAGTTCAGTCTTTTTCTAAAACTGCAATGATAACATCTCCATGAACATTTCTTGATTTTTATTTATTTATGTACGAATGTATGTGCATGAAGAGTTCAATGATTTTCCTTAACTTTCCATTACTGTCAGCACAGTTCATATCCCTGAGTTCAGAGTTCCTAGCCACAAAATTTGGTATAAGAAAAATAACCCCCCAGTCTGAGGTGTGTGGTTTGTTCCTTTCTGTGGTTTAAAATGACAGAAGTGAGGATGAAGAGACTTTGCCCTGCAGGGAGTAAAAAGCTCCTGAGCTGGGTGAGTGATGGATGGCTGCAGAAAAAATGGTTTTCCTTCCAGAATGAATTTAGAAGTCACTGGGTCCATAATGTGAACTCTGTGGTCTGCTGCCCTTGGTGGATTTTTTTTTATGTGTTTTGTTCTGGTGAGGAAGAGAAGCTGTTTTCAAAGATTAGCTTATTTACAGAAGTGCTTATTGGATGTGTGCAGTTGATTTCCTGCCCATTATTCCCTCAGCAGCAGTAATTGTTCAGTAGGTGCAGGCAGGAGTTCGGTGCCAAAACCACTGAGGATTCACAATCCACCCCTTGAATATTTAGAATTGATGACAAACTCTCTCTTGCCTTGCTGTTGATTTACATTAGCAGGTGATAATTGCTACAAGTTAAAAAAATCAATTTTTTTTTCTTTCCCAAGCAGTGGAAAGGTGAGTTCTGGGTATTTGTGGGTACAATGCAGGCACCTCTGTCCTTCTGTAGGGAAAGGACCACTTTTGGGTGCTCTTCCCTAAAAGATCCATCCTGATCCTGAACTCACAAGATGCAGGAGAGCTGAGCAGTGCAGATTATCCAGGTACATAAGAGCATTATGCCATTAGCAGGACTGATTTGTGCCACTTCATTAAGAATTACCTCATGACAGAATGAGAATTTTAAAGCCAAAACTTGGCTATATCTGTGCACTTAATTACCATTATTTTTGGATGCAATTTAGCACTGTGTCAGGAACTATATTTATATTAACTTTTCATGTGCAAAGCACTATAGACTAACAGATAATGGACATTTTTGCATTTTATTCTGCAAATCCAGAGTAGCTTCATATAAAACAACTGATTTTTCCCAAGTAATTTATGTTAGGAGAACAGAATTATTTCTTTGGCTACCTGCTCAAAATGTATGAAATGCAAATACAAATGTGGGAGAGGAGCAGAGAACTATTTTTCTGCAGATAAATACAGAATCCTGTCCTTTTCCACCACTCTACTGATTACTTAAAACAGAATGTCTGAAGTTTTCTGCATTTTCAGCAAACTGCTTCTTCGTGGGTGTGAAAACAACACTTTGATAACTCCATCTGGTTTTTCATCCCTTGTCCTGTTTATTATTTTGTTGCAGTGGATTTCCAATTTTTATCTGTGTTTCTCTGGGGAAGAATTTGTAGTTTTCAGTTGCTTGGATGCACAGCATCAACAAAATCCTTTGGAAGGACTTTTTCCGGGAAGCAAGGACATGTTTATACTTGCAGTTGAAATTGCTTCTTTATTCACTTTCCTTTCTCCCAGCACAATTTATTCTTCCCTCATTTGCCNGAACGAACAGTGGGAAGAACTTATTTTAGTAAGGAATTCATAGGTCAGGATTGCTTCCTGTGATCAAATATGTTTTTTCCAGGGAACATGCCTGCAATCTTCACATTTTCCATTATTTTTTCCCCTATTATTCCATAGAAATATATCATAGCAACCCAATCCCCAGCCAGGAGATCTGGGAAGAGCTTCCAGCACCTCTGGGAGCTCTGGCAGGAGGGGAAGGCTCAGGACACACCCAGGAGGTTTAGGAACACTCTGGGCTCATTGAGATCCTTCCCAGGCCTTGGAATCAGTGCTGGCCTTCATTGGATGCACCTTTTGGCAATGCCTTCTGATTAAAAAGGCTTAATTTTATTATTTTTAACCACTCTTGTCAGTTTGAAAGCATTAATTGAATTTTGCCTGTGTGTTTATATCTCCGGAGAGATTATTTGTGACATGAAGGATGGAACACTGAGAAATTTCATGGCTTTCCACTGATTTCTTTTTTCCCCCAAGCTATCCTCTATCCTCTATTGTTATTTCTGCTTTAAATTTCTTTAAACCCTAGACTTCTTAAATAGCATTAAATTTATGGAGCAACTTTTGATTTCAGCTTGAGGATCACACAGTAATTGGGAACAGACAGCAATGTCATCTTGAAGTCACTAGGTTAGAATTTTTTCCTTTGGTTTGATATTAAATAATTCATATTGAAAAATGATAGTAAAGAGATTTCGTAATATTTGATCCTGTTGTTTAAAGGTAACTTTTCAGAATTTCAGCACATGGGGGATCAGTGTCACTCG
Source organism: Buphagus erythrorhynchus (assembly GCA_013400855.1). Taxonomy (NCBI): domain Eukaryota; kingdom Metazoa; phylum Chordata; class Aves; order Passeriformes; family Sturnidae; genus Buphagus; species Buphagus erythrorhynchus. Next base: position 28,175 of record VZTT01038381.1, on the reverse strand, counting down.
TGTTTTGAATGCTGATGGTCTGGAAATGAGGTAAATTCAAGTGTTTTCTAAAGAGTTGAGGCCTAATTCAAGGTCAGTCACTGTTGGCAGAAATCCTCTCTGCAATTCAAACCTCACAGGAAAGAATTCCTTCCCAATATCCATTCTAAACCTCTCTCTTCCTTTTCTAACATATATATTTTTTCTAATGCTTGTGCATAAAGTTTGGACTTTTAAAACATTCATAAAATGACCAAAATATGAAACCAATGATATTTATAGTGCCTGAAAGAGTTTTGTATTTGTGGGCACAAACTCTAATACCTGAGCAGATGGCAGCACCTGCAGGGTTACAGATGTTTGTATCCCTCAGTGCAAAACCCAAGTCCTGTTGTGTTTCTAAAGATTGATTGCTGAGAGTTTATTCCAAAACTCATCATAACAGCCACAGTAAATATAAATAGCAGACAGAAAAGGCCACATTTTTTGGAAGGTTATCCAAGAAGATGTGTGTGGAGGTTGCTTCAAAGAAAGACCAGTTCACTTTCTCTCTGTTTTACTCTCATTTTGTGTGTTAAAGCTGCAAACCACGCTGTTGAAGTGTGAGTGTATTGAAGTAATTTGCTTTACAAGATCTGTTAAAAGGTTTTGCTGTATATAGATCTTCCTGCACGTGGTGTTAAAATGTTTCTTTCGGTTCCTCAAAATTCAGTGTGATTGTTATCAAGGACTTCACCAGGCATTGGCTCTGATGATCATTCCTTACTCCATTTTATTTTCCACTTTCACTAGGTTCATTAAGTATCTCAAGATGAGGATTGAAAAGATGGGTTGGAGGTCACATCATCCTCACCAATTTGTAATTATGTCCCTATTATCTCTAAAATCAAGACTGATCTTATTAAGTAAAGAGATTTCCCTCCCACTCCCTTGGGCATGCTGACCTGATTAACACAAGGTCATTCTCCAATTTTTTAAGTTGCTTGAACTACTTGTTTTTTGCCATATCCTAACAAATAAGTTGCTTTCCACTCTATGTCCATCCTTTCAAATCCCTGCACTTTTCTGGGTCTGTTGGCCTCATATCTTGAAGATCAACAGAGTAATCAATTAATGAGTAGAATTTCAGATGAGCCTTCACATGGATCATGAATCCTGGGACAGAATTTCTTTGCTTTGTCCTGGCTGCATTCCAAGGCTGTTTTATTCTCTGTGTTATTTTCTTTATTCCCTTACTAACAGCAGCAAAGCACCCAGGTGCTCATCAGCCTGGCAGAGTTCAGATATTAAATTTCAATTGTTTCATATCCCTGCTCTTAATCTTTTTTGGGGGGTTTGGTTTGTTTTAGAAAATTGTTGAAAAACTACTGCCTTGGGCCTTTTAGTCTCTGCTTTCTGTGCTGCTTCCTGCATTGTGGATAAACCTGCATGGAAATGACTCCTGAGCTCAGCACTGTGTCCAATTCTCCAGCACACAGTTCAAACACAGACTCCAGTAGGCCTGAACAAAAGGTCACACTTCAAAGCCTGGAATTCCTGTCCAAGGGAAGAACAGCAGCATCAAGCATGTTCTTTGATATTTACTGGGTAATTGAATACTTCTCCTCTCTTCAGGAAGCTCTCCAATAAATTCAGCTTAGAAAGAGTCAACAAAACCATGGTCTGGCACTGGGCTGTAAATCTCCTTGACATCCAAGTCATGCTCAGGACTTTTGCAGTAGGAACTCATACATGTTAATGTAGTGAGCAACCAGCTGGAAGCAAATTATTAAGAAAACTTTTCAGACTGGTTTTGCCTTTTGTGTTGCAAACTGTTGCCTTTAAACTGTAGGCGTCTGTCTGAACACGAAGTGTCCTGGGGTGAAGCACTGGCAATTTACCTGTCTCTGCATGAAATTGGTAATTATTGATCAGCACATGCAATAGGAACAGTTCTGGGCTGGTTTAGAAACCGTGTAGGTGTTGAATGCATTTACAGTAATTATGTATTTACAGCTAAAATCAGAAAGAAAAAAGATACAGGGCCCTGCTCACAAAATGTCATGCCCTCCTCTCTTTTGTTTGAAAAATAAAGCAAATATTTTCCAAATCCCCATGCCCCGGGCATAGGTGCAGCTCCTGCCTCTGTATAATGCATATATTGTGTATTTCCAATATACCAGCAGAGTCTCAGTGCTATTTCTGTTTGTGATTTCAGTTCATCACTAACAGGTCTTTTTGGAAACAGCAGGAGGGAATTTTTTAGGAATCCACGTAGCCTTTTGTGACTCCTTGTACTCAGAAAGGCTCTGCACCACTGGGGGCTGCTGTGCCTGGGGGTGCAGGGATGCAGCTCCCAGCAGCTTCTCCCCACACATGGGAGCAGAGCTTGGTAATCAGCATTAGCATATCACTCATTCTTCCCTAATCCTCAAACAATTCACTCCAGGGATTCATGTTAATGATCCTATATTCTAAATTACGTGCAATAATAAGAATAATAATAATAAATACATCCTGCACAACATCAAGTGGAGTTTTAAACTCAAATGGCCTTCTCTCAATGCCAATTCAGGTGTTCCCTGGTTGTCTGAGCTCCAAATTTCTCTTTCCAGTCTTACAGATATCAAAAATTTGGGGGCAAGATTACACAAAGCCTAATCCTGCCAGGTGCTGAGAGAGCTCAGTTTTTTATGGAGAAATCTCCATGTTCATCACTGACTTGATTTGTTGTTTTTTCTGTATGAGAACATTTTCTAGAGAAGGATGAGAAAGCTGGCTGTTACATTTTCAGTGGATTTGGGCATTTCAGAAGCTGGATGTTCCCAGGTGCCTGACACACCTTGTTCTACAGGAAATTGCAAGTCAGACTCTTGCTCTTTTGTGCTGGTAAATTTTAGACAAATTTGAAGTACAAAGGTGACATCTCTTGCAATCAAAGATCTCATTTCTAAAGATTTGTTGTGCCCTTGTTGTTCCAGTGCTAAATCTGGGAGGAGAAGCTGTCTGTGCACAGGGGGACTGTGAGACTCTCAATACTTTTAATCAAATTGTTGCTTAATTTACAGTTTTGCCTTGTAATACATGTTTTATATCAGATTATTCAGCTACTGAGCCTGCTGGGCTCTGACATTTGTCATTATGTTAAAAGCTTGTTCAAAGGCAGCAAATAAACCACTTTTTCATCTAAGTGAAATTCAGACAGACAAATCCAGCTGTTGCCTGTAAAAATAGCTACAGATGTCCTCAATAGAAAAAAGGTTTTCATGCGTTGTTATAGCAACAGAAATTCAGGAGAACTTTAAGATTACATATTGGCTATTTTTTCAAGATTCCCATTAAAAATACCCATCGCAAATAATTTGCTCTTTAAAGAACCACTCAGATTTAATAGGAAGAAAGTATGCAGTATAAAATTAATTCCAACTTGCAGGTTATATCCACCACTTTTGGATGATATGAAACATGATGTGGTTTTAATCAGTGGTCCAGTGTCAGCTTGAAATATTTCTCATGTTACCTGTGTGGCATTTTTTGATCTCTTGATGTGGGAGATGTCTTAATTCTACTCTCACTAATTGTTAACACACACACAAAATTGTATAATCACGTTTTTCACAGAAATAGTTGTGTTGTGGCTGAAAGTCTGGAAATACAATGAGGAATTTATGCAGATACTTAGTTTTTCAAGTCTGGTTTTCTGACTTGAAAGCATAAATATTTCTCCTCTGATTAATGGACTTTTTTTAGCAAGTGTCAAATCAGCTCATTCTTTGCTTTGCAGCTGCTTTTGCCTTGAGTCCAATTTATATTCTGGGTGTTCCTTTCCCTAAGTTTAGGGATTGACATATGTGGCAGCAAGACTAATATTTTATAAGAAATATTATCATTCTGAGTGCTGCTTATTTGTAGCACAATCTGGTTGCAGTTCAGACTTCTGTGTTAGGAAGTTGCTCTTGTTACCTGTCCTAATTTCACCATAATAATCTAAAAATATTTGAATAGAAATCTCCCTCCCAAGCAGTGGAACTAACTTGGGTGGCAAATCATTATTCTTTTCATGCCTTTAATGCTTCACTTCTCTTGCCCTTCTTTCCTCTCCTTTTGACTGACAATTTCAATATTGAAATTGTAAATTCTTTGGGTCAGGGAGCATTTTCTGCAGGGCTCTGAAGCCGCCACAGTGAAATTCCAGTGGAATGCCAGAAAAGACATCCCAGATCCCAAAACTTCCAACACATTCCGTGTACTCCTGCATTTTTGGGGGGAACTGGGACTTTCCATCACCACCATCCCTTGCTCCTGCTTTGCCTTTGCTGCTCCTTTACCTCGTCCAGAATTTGGAACGTGCTGTGGCACTCAGTGCTCCTCTTTAGTGAGGAGGTGACAGGGATGGTGTCCTCGGAGGTGCTGAGTGGCAGAGATGACATCATTGGGATTCTTGTCACTGCCACTTGCCAAACTCATGGACAGAGCTGCAGGAGGGCTGCAAGGGCCACGTGCAGAAGTAAAGAGGGTGAGGAGGCAGCCCAAGAACCAAGCACTGCTCTGCTCTGCTCACACACAGCCCAATTTCTTCGTGGTGACCTTATTTACAGAGCTACCTCAGGAGTTTGTAAGAATGGTAACAAAAAATATGGCAAATTCCTACAGAGAATTCCAATTAAATATCCAATTGCTGTGCTATTTGAAATTTCTTTGCTCTTGTGTCCAAACAAACAATGATCAACTATCTAATACCTGGAAAACGAATGTGAGCAGTATGAGACCTAACTGGAGACTATTAAGCACATTTTAGTGTCACACTGCAACAGCAAGTTGCTGTATTTTCACTGTTTGTTTCTTTTCTTTATTTGGATTTCTTTCCATAAGAAACTTCATCTTGGAAATCTTTTATGACTAATAAAAGTAATGTTACTCCTTAGGTCATCACCTGAGAGAGCTTAGGTCAGCCTTGTACACTGCAGGAACATTAAATTGAATCATCTGAGCCAAAATAGATCATCAGAGAGCAGCAGATGAATCCATTACCAGGAACTCTGCTGCTTTTGCCAGTCTGGACAGCAGAGGAACAATCTCAGCTGAGGGGATGTTACAAAGTTGGGAGAGGAAAGAGATGAAGCCATGGGAGAGAAAGGAACACCAGAACTGATGTGAGAAGAACTGGATAAATCCCTGTTTTAATAAACTTCTGTATTTAGAGGAAGGTAATGCATCTGTTCTGGTAAAACCAAACACCCCTGAACCTCTGTCTGCCATAAGCAATAATTTATGGCAAGCAAAATCCACATGGTCCTGGTTTTCTGACAGTTCTGTGGTGCTGTGGATGTGGGATGTTTGGTTTTATGTAGAAAAGGAAGTTGAAAATGAAAGATGAGAATCCAGGGTTGTGGTAATGCCACGTTGTCTTTGTGGATTGTGAGAGCTGCTGCTCTTGTGTCTGGATACCTTCATGAACCAGCAAAATACAACTTTCTTCCAGGAACAGAAATTGCTTCTAGTTCTTCCTTTAGAGGTATCTGTATGTTTGTTATCTATGATCAGGGTCATAAAGTAATCCTGGGTGAATTAGGAAAGTGCTCCAAGGCCTCCAAGCCCAGAGAGGAGCTGGCTTTGCAATCAGGCTCCTTTCAGGTAATAGCTTTTTATCTCTGCAGTTTGATTCCTTTTCTATGTCATGAGGACATAAAATGAAGGTAAAAACCTTTTGGAAATCAGTAAAAACTTGAATTTACTTCTTGTATTACATCCTTGTGTCATTACCTTTTGAAACTTTTAGCTTAAAATAATGGAATTATTTTTTTATGCATACAGCAAGTGGTTAAAAATAATAACCAGTTTTCAAATTAGTATTGACCACACAGTTAAATAAATAAATGAATTCTGGGCCTGTTGAACTATTAGAAAACAAAGAGTTAATGAAAATGGGGAGTATAAAGGAAGGGGATATATAAAACACAGTTACTTGACTACTTAGCCTTATAAATAGCACAGAAATCATGTTACACGGAGTTGCATACGAAATAGAGCAAAAATATGCAAATGCCTGCCTTGAAAAGACCCAAGCATGAAAATAGCTTTGCTTTTCTTCTGTTCCCTCCTATCCAGAATGGTTTTTCTCCAGAATGTTTACTCTCTTCTACGTTGCACATCAAGGATTTCATGAACAGCATGGATTTTTCTATTTAGATCTGGTTCACATGAGGATAGTCCATCAGAGACATCCTCCCTGGCATGTAATTAAAACAGTGTCCTACCTGAGCAAGGATCCAATCCTAGCTCAGGGATGGGCCTGATTCTATGGAATCACTCTGCTCCTTGGGAAGGATTTTGCCAGACCCAGTTCAGTGTCATATTCTCAGTTGCTTTTCTCATCCCCTTCCTTTATTAGAAATTAATAGCCAAGTTTACAAATACTGGTAAATATTCAGATTTTTTTAAAAATCGATAAATAAGCATTAAAATCTACTTCCAATTAAATACTGAATGCAGTTTCAGTTAATGCTGTCATGTTCATTCAGTGGGACCTTGCCCAGTGCTTAGTAAACAAATCTAAACAAATGGATCTTGGAGCTTTCAGAGTGAAACTCTCCTGGATTGCCTGCCAGGCTTTCCATTATTCATAATCAAGATATTTTTTTAATAAGATGACCTGTTTAATGATAAAAATGCCTTTGAGTATAATTAAATTGAATTCTGTGCTTAAAGTGACCTTCTGATTCATGGGCATTTGCAGCAGAAAGAACAAAAATAAAATTAAATCCTCATTGAAAGGTGCAGTAATTAAGTCTCTCAGTTCTGATTCTCAGCAGCTGAGATAAAACAGAGAATGAGCAAATGGTGCTGTCAGTAATGCACCCAAAAATCTGCCTATGAGGGAAATGCTACCCTAAAATTTTTTTTATAGGGTAGAGAAATCTTAGAAGAATTGAAATCATTACAGAATCATTCCTTACAAACAGAGGTAGAAGAGCTGGTTCTTCAGTCCTGCAGCATTTTACAGCTCTAAATGAGCAGCCCTGACTGAGAACTCCAAAATGTTACATCCAATGCAGATTCCTCGTGGATTTTGCTTTGGCTGAGGGTTGGCTTCTCTTTCCTTGGAAGTTCAGTGGAAACTGAGACTCTCAGAAAAAGATGCCTTTTCCCAGGCAGTCAATACATTATTGGGTGCCTGTTTTGAATTATTAAGCAGCTAATCGGATTCCAAAGGCACATCATTCTGTTGCCTTGGATTAAGGGCCTGATTACAATTCCTAATTAGTCACCTCAATTCCCATTGATTTCCCAGAGAGTTAGGCCACTTCACTCTCTCTGTGATCCAGCTCCACATTCCAGAGGCAGAAGACAGGGGGAATGTAGGGCAGGAGCTGGAGGGGGCACACACAGCACACTGCACAATGTGACTGCAGGTTCCGTTAGCAGGTTAATTAATTAAGGACTATGCTCTGGAGATCCCGTGTCTCCTGAATTACCCTCCTTCCTTTAAGGAAAAGAGCTAAGGGAAATTTCACATGTTTTTAATAGAATAGAAAAACCATAGAAAATAGGGCTGAAAAGCAGCTCAGGAGGTCATTGAGTCCATGTTTCTACTCAAGGTAGAACTCACTAAATCTAATCCCATCCTGGGAGCTCCTTTCCTGACCTCACCTCGAATCCTGGCAGTGGAGATCCCACAACCTCTTTCTGCAAGGCTATTCCAGTTCTTGGTGATGGGAGCTACAGGTGGAAAGTTTTCCTACTGCCCAGTCTGAATCCCTCCTGTTAATTTTTCAGTCATGTTTATCCCCCCTCATTAGCACAGGAAACAATCCCAAGTCTTCCTCAGCCTCATTGCTCTGTGTGTGAATTCTGATGTTTCCTCAGTCATCATTTATTCATAGGCAACATTTTCTAAACTTTTGATCCTTCTCACTGCTCTCTGATTTGCGTTTTAGAAAAATCTTTATTGCAGCTGAAGTAATTTGGATGGAGAACAATATATCAGCAAATAGGCATTATCCTTGAATCCTGTAGGCATTACAGGATGTAGCTGCAGCTTGAGGAGTCTTTTGGTGAGACCCCAGCCTGTGCAAGGCCAGTCCTGTCCAGCACACATGGGACAATCTGTGATCCTGGGCTGGAATTCACTGGGGGCTCTGCTGGTGTCACCAGAGCCAGAACAGGACCAGGGGCCCAGGGCGTGCAGTCACTCCTCAGCCATCTGCTGGTTTCTGCTGCAGCCTCCAAAGCCTCCACACATCCATCTTACACATTCCTTTTCAATTCTGAATGTGGTTTGTTTTTCATTTTTGTTGTTGTTCCCTCAAAGGGAAATTAAATTGTAACCAGAAAAAAGATAGGAGTGGCTGGAAGAACACGCCTTGCCCAGGAGTCATGGAAGTTGTGGTGAACTTTTGGTTTTGGTTCTGCCACTTTCTCTCTGTCCTTTTGGTAAACTCTCCACCAGGCATTGCTGAGTGTGCTCCTTGCTGTTTCCATCATGGATCTCTTAGAAATTGTTCATGGAATGCTGGGATTTTTGTGCCAAAAAAGCAAATGGATGGTTCTTTTAAATCTCTTCTTCAGTTGCCAAGCTGAGAACCTCGGTATTTCTGGTGAGTGGCCTATGCTCCACCTGGGTCTTTAGCAGATGAATTTCTTGTAGAAGAATTATTCGAATTTGAATTTACTGGCCATTACAAAGAAAAAATCCGAAGTTATTACCTATTCCACTCTATGATGATGCAATACATCAGGTTGAGTCTAGCAGAGCTCTTAAATAAATTCCACTATCCATTTTGAAAATTGTGTGTAGTTTTGCATTAGACTATATTAACTGCTGAATGTTGCTGTGATATGTGTACTGTTCCTTTTAAAAGGGCAAAAATCAAATTATCAGGAATGGCATGGAGTCATATTTAAAATTTATGTGGCAATGATAAAATGGACTTAAAAGCAAGGTAAAATAAGAACTCAGAGTTTGCATATTGTGCATGAATAACCTGTAAATATTGTGCTAATGTTGTAAAGGGGAGGGCAATGATTGAATGTAAGGACATACTCTGAAGTTAGTTATGAATTTTGCCTGAGACTCAGCACTGTGTCTGTCTGCAGCCTGGAGTAATTTTTGCTGGAAGACTCAATCCCAACCATGCCATGGACTTACTCTAACAGCATTTTTCTATCTCAAATCTATGTGAATCCAAGTGTCTCCCTGAGTACTCCCACTTACTAAGGGTTTCATCAGGAAACAACCTCGTATTAAATACATGGAGTGAGAAATCTGGGGGTTTACTTTCTTTTTTTTTTTTTTTTAATTGGTTGCTGCTTTAGATTTTAAAAAATATGCTATTTCAACAGGCATTTTATTCCAATTGGGAGACTTTGAAGGAAATAGGATGCAGAATTCTTTGCAGTCCTGACTAAATGTTATTCACTGTTCCTTGCTCTTATCAGTCTTCTGCACTATTTTCCTTCAACATATTCAAGAGTGGCTGCAATGGAAGAGAAATCCATTTTAACTTGGAAGTAAAATATATCAGCGTGTCAATCTCCCTCATGAATGGGATGTCTGAGACATTCACATGATAAGAAAGAGGTCTTTAATTATTGCAGCAGCAAGTACTCAAATTAATCTCAATCATTCCATTAATTTTTTCCTTTCTTTCCTTTTCTTTCTCTCTTGGTCAGGTTTTGCAGATATCAGAACCTAAGCAGTTATTCAGACGTGTCTTATTGTACTTTATTGTTCTTTTCCCTGCAAATTTTTCATGTCCTCTGTTCTTTTCCCTGCTAATTTTTCTTGTTCCCTGTGCCAGAGAAGAGCTTTGATCACTGAGGTGTTAAAATCAGTAATATTCACTTTTGTTTTCAACTGACATCACATTAAACTGAACATATGTACTAAAAGGGCCACATATATATTATTTTTCAGCCTAAATAAAACTTGCTATCAAAATGGACATTTTCCTTCTGGCAAGATGAGGTCTGGATTTAAGAAATGGCTATAAATACTAATATTTCTTTCCAGTTCTTCCAGTTCCCTTGCTAGGTAGATTGGGGCAATACATTTTGCAGGAGGAAAAATACTAAAGGAATATCCCTTTATTCCTTTAAGCCATTCCTGCAGGAGAGAGAGAGTACCAGAGAGTCAAAGTTCTCCATCAAACATAGAAACCTCTTTCCCTCCTGCCCAGGAATATGATTGATCCCTGTGAAGATTAATGACATTTTCATAGCTTTTTTAAAAAAGAGATGTGAGAAATGCAACAACAAATAAATAAATAATGGGGTTCCTTAAGGGCTACATGACACCTTAAAAAAACCAGGTGATTTCCCCTTCTGTGCTGTCTAAATGAAGCTCCCTTTTCCTGATGTGATGGTGACTCAGAGCTGAAGGCTCAGGAGGAACTGTGCAATTGTTCTTGGCAAGTTCTCCTAAATATCAAGAATTCCTATCCAGCTGGAAGCAGGGGGCCTGGGAAGTTTCCCTAGCTGGATTTCTCAGCCCTGCTGCCACAGGCTGGCCCCGTGGGTGACAGAGCTGGGTCTGCCTGGGCTCTCAGTGGCACAGTGAGCTCAATTCCACTCCTCTGGGCATCAGTTTGTATTTTCTTTGGTGGTTTCTTATGTCTCTGTTTTGTTGTCATGAGTATTTTCCTTTGCTGCCATCTCAGCCAGGTGAAAATAAATCAGAGTTCAGGCTCCAGCTTTGCTGAGCTTTCTTTGGGAATGAAGTGATTTTCTCCCTGTCTTTGGTACTACTAAAAATCTGCAAATCAAATGCATGATTTCAGCAAAAATGTGGGATGATGACATAACCAGCCCTGATTAAAAAAAAAACAAAAAACAACACATTAAATATTAGGAAACACCAAGTTTGGATAAAAGTGAGCGTTTTGCCATTGGTCCATTATTGTTTTTGAACATCTGTAAGTCAAGATGTGTTGTGGAATCATGAGCTGAAACAGGACAGAAACAGATGAGGATTCACTGTAGCAAATACAAAAATATTTTATGAGGTAGTGGTAACCTTGTAAATACCTTGTCCTTCCCCAGCACCTTCTATCTGAGGATTAAAGCATAGTTTTCAGGTATTAATAAATTAAATTTCATTGTACTCTTCCAGTTTTAAGGCAGTGAAGCTCTTTGACTCCTAGATGGATGCATGTGCAGGGATTAAATGATTTGCTGGCAGAGGTGTCATTTGTCAGCCCCAGAACTGGGAGCTCAGCCTCCTATCATGTTACATCTTCCAATTTACCACTGCTGGCTTATTAGAACTCAAATCCTGCTTTAACACCAACTTCTGCTGTGTTATCTCAGAGCTCAGCTGGTGTTCCTAATCTTTATTTTTTCCTTGCTCTATTATTTTCAATCTAACCCCTTGCAGTTGTGTCTCTCACGTTGCCTCTGTGCCTCATTAAAAAGCTCACTCGGGTGGGTGCCCCACCTGGATTTGGAATTGAAAACTCTGTGCCCTTGAGGAATCTTGGTGCTGCCTGGCTGTACTTCTGATAGATCCAATTGTGTGTTATTAGCAGTGTTTTACAGATAAACCCAGCAAAAATCATTCATTGCAATTTCCACTGTGGATTTTGAATACTGACTTTATTTTTTTTTACATTCGATGCTTTGTTGACAGGTAAAAATTCTTGCCCTTTCATGGCTTTTCTCTAAACTCTTTGACAGAAATCTCTGTTCCAGCTAAGAAAACCTAATTGTATTTGATCCTTCCTTGATTCCCTCCTCCCAGATTTGCTCTTTTGTGCTTATTATAATTACTATTCTAATTTACTGCTGCCTTTAGTCCAGAACTATGCCTTGGAGAGGCCCATTTGGTTCTTTATTTTTTTAATCATTGTTAGATGATTTTATCTGCCAATATCACTACCTGTGTGTGTTTTGGGGACCAAATTGATTGAATTTATTTTCAAAACATTGCTTGGCCCAGGGTTTTAGTGATTTCTGGGTTAGCTACTTGGCTTTTTGTGACCTATGATCTTCTATCTGTTCTAGGAATTTTTCCTCTTTCTTTTCCCAAGGAATCTGTGGTGATTGCTCATATTTAGACACATATATGTGTGTGTGTATATATAAATGTATTTCAGCTGCAGATGTTGAGTATTTTCCTTCAAGGCAGTGTCTCAGTATGGTGCTAAAGAATGTTGACAGAAAGATGATGGAGTTTGAGGATGAGATATCAAGGCAGACAGTTCTCATTTTTATCCCATCACAGGTACAGAAAATCAAGGTGATATTCACATTATTCTGGTTACATTTTAGCCTCAATTTCTGTGTTGAGTCCTGCTGTTCTTTCCAGCATGGTCCATTTCTTGCTGTTTGTTCAAAACAGTTGTGTAGGGTTGCTATCCATGGTTAGCAATTTGCTGCTTTTTATCCAAGGTAGCTTGGATGTCAGTGCTGGTAGAAGTAATCATTTATTTTTAGATTCTGAATCCTTTGGGAATGCACAAAGCACTGTAGACATAGAAGATAATCATTTGTCTCCAAAGGTTCCTTATTTTTTATTAATGTTTTGATTTGGTATTCTCTCTGTCTGTTCTCCCTGCCTCCCTGAATATGTATTACCAGGGTAATTGATAGTGTGGCTCCTGAGGAACTCTCTTAAGTGCTGATTAGAGCTGTGACACTGCTCCATTGGAAGCAGCTTTGAGCCCCCTCATCACAGGGTGAGTCAGTCCTCACCAGTGCATTATTTACAGTCCAGGTTCAGGCAGCTTCTAACAAGTCCTCCTCATGTTTGAGGAAGATTTCTTCTGATTTGAGTAACTTTCTGCTACATCCTGAATCAACTTCCACATAATGTCACCTGTTTGCATTTGTTGATCTTCCATAGAGATAAACCCTTAAATTTTGCACATGATTCCATGTTCTCTGTGGTTTGGCTCTGCACAGGACAGACCCAAGGCCTGGCACTGGGCAGTGTCACAGATTTTTCTCCCTTTTCCACTGTGGATGGACTCAGGCTCATGCTGTCCACAGGCTGTGGTGTGCTGCCTCCTTGCTCAGGGTATTATGTAACACATTCTTTCTTATATTTAGAGCTTGTGCCTCTTCTGAAGAGATCACAGGTTTGGTAATAAGCTTAGGGAAAAGTTGACAATCTTCTTTGTGGAGGGGGAGAGGGAAAGCAGAGCTGTTGGGTAACTCTTACATGAGCAGCATTGTCACCTCTGAAATGGGTGATTTGAACCTGTTCATCTCATAGAAAATCAAATGGAATAAATAAGACTTAAAGACTGATTATGCTGCTAAAACAAAGTCCCACAATTTGGTGAATAGGCAGAGTCTGTGGGGGAGAATTTGTGTAGTATTGAGAAGTCCACAGTAGAGAACCAATGTCCATAATCTGGTGAGATTTGTAATGTCACAGCAATAAAATGTCCCAGCTCTTTTATTTTTTTCAGTTGACCTTATAACAGTGATTGGAATATCTGCACAGGTTTGTTTTTAAATGGGACTGGGAATAATTTTAAGACATATCCTCCTAGTTTTAAATAATTCTCTGTACCTTCGAGGACAGGAGAGAGGCCACAGCCCTGCAGAGTTGTTTGAAACATCCCCATCTTGTTGGGAATCAATTCCTAGAGCCTTTGTGAGCAAGAAGAGCTAATTTAGCTGTGTGCTGCAGGCAGGCTCTGTTCCACAGGCTCAGGACCTGCCTGGCCCCATGGAAAGCCACATTCCTCAGCTTTGGACCTCACAGAATCTTCCCCTCCTGGGTAAGCTCAGAGGGCAGATCCTCAGCAAACCTCAGAACAGGGAGAGGAGGGAGCTGAGCCAAGGGAGGGGGAGCAGGGAAGCACAGAGATCCTTGAGCCTGGCCCTCCTGGAAATGCTGTGGCTCATTCCTACAGGAAATGGCATGGAGCCACCTCCAGAGGCCTTAATAACCTGACATGGCCTCCAAGTGTTATTCTTCCTCTATTTCATTAGTGTTTGATAGAAGGAAGTTTGGTTGGGTTTTTACCTCTCCAGATTTTCTCCTTTTTTTGTTCTGTTTAAATTCTTTTTACTCTTTAGAGATGCTACAATTTGCAGCATTTCCCACTGTAAATATATCCATATAGGAAGTGGAAGGTGAGCTATAAAAGGAAAACTGTTTTATTGAAGCTTATGTTGCTACAACTACTCCCCCAGTTCTTCTCCCTGCAGCATCTGAGTGTAAATCTCTCCTTGGCACCTGTGGGCACAATTCTCCCTGTGAATCAACTGTACAGTGAATTTCCCACTGGTGCAGCCCCCTCTGATGGCAGCACTAGGTGGGAAAGCCAGATATTCCCACAAATTTCCACCCAGGCACATTATCCCATCAGGACAGATATTGGAATGCATCTTTGAAGCTACAAAGCTCAACATCTGTGTATAACATAATTTGTCAAGTTAATGTCAAGATAATTTCTGTCCCTGTTGGTTTTTGTGTGTTCAGTGTTTCATGATGTGGCCTCTTAAAAAGGAGTGACAGGGGCTGGCATTTCCATGCTCCAGCCTGGAATGTGAAGGTGGATTTGCCATTGTAAAATGTAGCTGATATCTTTGCATTTTTCCAGCTGATGGGAGAGTGGATTATAGGCAAAGGGAGAAGAGAAACATTTGAGTTCAACACTGTGAGGTGCTTTTAAATAATTTACTGGAAGGTTTAGAGCCATGCTAAATAATATGTAAATACATAAGTTCTGCTTATCTATAATAATTTGGGATTCATCCTAAGTAGCCATTTAACCTGTCCAGTGAAATCAAACTTTGTGCCAGTGCTGTATTTGGGAGAGTCTCTCACCTGCTGTTCATGACTGTGATTATTGAAGATGGATGGCTGGAGGTTTGGCTGCTGCCTCTTTAGAAAATCTTTTAAACCAGGATTGGAAACAGAATATTTTACAGCCTGGTGAAAAAACATTTAAAGGCTGCCATTGTGTCATTCAGGCCAGAACAACCCATAGCCTTAACGTATTTTATCTGCTGTTCTGTTCCTCAACACTATAAATAATTCAGATCTGTTGGCTTAACTACTACTGGTAACTGTTATTTATTAAGAATGACTGAAATAACTATGTGGCTCAGTAGAACAGAATGCATTAGGGACTTTAATGTGAAACAGAATAGCTAAAACATTTTGATTATCCTTTAAAGAAAAAGCCTAAACCCCTAAACCTGCCATTATCCTTTGCAATTCTGCAGAGGACAAGTGACAGTGGGAATTAGGATGGGCTCTTTCTGAGTAAGTAAAGGGTTTTTCCTTTAAAAGAGCACTCACCCCAATCACAGAGCCCTTTTATCCCTCCAGCATCTTGTTCCGTGAGCATCAATGCCAGTAATTGTCAACTTGAGGTTCCAGTAAAATCTTTAATGTGCCCCACTGTGTAATCTTTGAGTCTGCCTGTAGTTACACATCTGCCTGTAAAATTATTTTTAAAGGTACTGCATTGTATTTTCATATTTGCTTTGATTTGTTTCTTTTGCATGTCATGCACAAGAGCAGCAGGATTTTCTGGGAATCAGTGCAAGAGAATTGCTGTTCTCTTGCTGCATCCCTACTTTAGGCTTAATTAATAATATCTGGCACTTCATCACTGGCTTTGAAATTGCTTTCCAGAGGTCAATAGCATTGTCCCTGTTTTGCGGACACAGAATTCCTGACACCAGGCAGGGCATTGGTACAGCACAAACACAGAGCATTCCTGCATGGAATTACAGCCCGAGATGTAGCACTGCACAACACCAGAACACTTTTGCAAGTCAACTGATTATAAATGGGGCATTTGGAATAAATTTTTTATCACCAAAAAGAGTTGACATGCAGGACTTGGATGAGTAATTATCTAATCTTACATCTGGCATAAACACCCAAGCCATTTGTGTGATGAAGTGCAAGGCACAGGAGTGAGAAGGCAGCAAGGGAACATTCGCTGCTGACTCAGTGGCCATAAATCTTCCGGGGTGTGTTTTGCCTTATATTTGATATTTGTTCAATGGGTTGAAAGAAGTTAAGTGATCAAATGTCATTTGGAAATCCTGGCCTGCAGCTCTGATTTTTTTTCTCAGTTACATGAAGACAAATGTTCCAACAGGAGCATGGTTTGGGGCCTGCCTCTGGGGGGTGTTACTGAAGCTGAACAGTTGAACAGGCACCATCTTCACCCCTTTTTAAAGAAGTCATTTAACATTTGTTTGTCTTAATGCTGATCTGCAGGAGAGAGCAGGGTATGTGTTGCTGTGGAGCATTTTATTTCATTTATTTGAAATTAAGTCATTAGCTATAACAGCAAAATGCATTTTTCTTTCCGACAGAGCACTTGGGTGTGTTGATCTGATCTCTGATAAACCAGAGACTCTGCATTAGGGGATTCTTATTTAACTTGTATTTCTGGACACATCAGATCTGTATGGAATATCCTTTCCACTTAAGGGAAGTATCAGTGGAAGTTTATTTATAACAGAAAAAAAAATTAGGGCATGAATCAGTGGTAAATAAATGATGTGCCTGAACTCTTCTGCAAGTTTGCTGCAACACGAACTTTTCTAGAGAGTGTGTCATTAATATTTTATAGCAAGGAGAGAAATAATCAAAAACTCAAGCTAGGACATAAAATATCTGAAATAATAAGAAAATATACAAGTACCTTCAGAGTGAGCTTGGACACTCTCATTGATTTTAGACAGCATCTCATTCTGGCTTGACAAAATGCAGAATTCATAAATTAAATCTGATGTATACAGTGCATGCTTTTATGCTGATGTTGGCACACTTTCAGATGTAAAATTAAATTACTTTTTCCAATAAGGCAGCATAGATTGAAGCATGGATTCCTTTCTTTGCTAATGGAAGCAGGAGAAAGATATTGAATTATGCTGACTTTCGAAGTGACTGAGCGCCAAAGAGAGGAAAATCAATGACATTTTTAATGTCCTGTGGAGCTTTTAAACAGGCCTTGCTCTGGCAAGGAAACCCAGTGTGAGGGAACTGCTGTTGACATTGGGTTTCCAGTGAAGAAATTTCCTTCTCCAGGGAAGCAGCACCTGGCACTGTTGTGGCTTTGTCCCCATTCCATTCCCAGCAGTGCCAAGCAGGCACTGAGTGGATTTTGGACACCCTCACACCCTGAGCAGAGAATGTGCTGTGTGAACATGCAGGATAATCCTTGGAAAACAACCACAAAATCCAGAAGGATCTTTCATCTCAGTATAAACCCCTGAAAGCCATATGTATGGGTAATACCAATATATTACTTTTATTTTGATGAATTAATGATAGGGTAAACACAGATTTATTTTCACTGTGTGTTTGCATTTGCAAAGCTGAATACTAAAGATCTAAGCTGCACAATCAATGCCCATCAAATAAGTGGCTTGATGGGTTTTTTTTAAATTTTATAATAATATTTTTATAATTTTGTGAAGTTCATTTCATTGCAGCAATTAAGATTTTATTATAAAACTACCCAGTCCCTCAGAATCTTACTCTTCAGGTAGAAAATATTCTGATTTAGATGAGGAGAGTCTATATAGATACATCCTCAATATCTTGGTTCATGGATTATGGTCCATTTTTCTCTGCATTCCTTCAAAGTCCAGGTTTCCCCCTCTTTTAATAACAGATGGATATAATCTGGCTGTGAAGTGCAAGGATATATTTCCAACAGCAAACTTTGTATCTCAGCTCTTTGCTGTAATGAAGAAAACCATCCCACAGTCACTTCTGGGAATTCAATTTCTTGCAGTTATTTGGCTTCCAGCTCCTAGCAGATCCATGCTGGGTTTTTAGGGGTTGTTCGGTCACAGGAGGTGATTTTTGTCATTTTAAAAGCAGCCACAGCATCAGCCCCAGAGATTGGAATATGAGTAACCTCAGAACTGCCACGCTGTGAGAATGAGTGAGAAAAATAATAGAATTTGGTTTCAAAGATAATACCCAGGCAATTTATCCAGCCAGGAGCTCGGGAGATGCTCCTTTGTGTGGTTTGGATTCTTCACAGTTCACCCCTGTGGTGTCAGTGCTATTTTATTGACAGTCATTAAATCACAAATGCTTATGAGTGGTTTGTGGGCAGCAAGCATTTATATTTTAGATACACACTGCCCTTCATGACATTGTAACTCATCAAAGAGACAAAGGTGACCTTTTTATTTTGTCTTGCTCACATTTTGGTGGCTTTATGTACTGTCATATGCACCTCACCCTCTGGAGAAGGGAATACTGACCTGCTACATAGCAGAAAATGCATCAGAGGTCTGAGCCTAATCCATGTGTTGAGAACAGTTTGTGAAAAGCCAAGGGTTTCCCCTGGTGAAGCATCTTAATCCAGCTGTGGCAGAGGTTTTCTGATGAGCAGTGCACCTCTGGTTCGGTTATTTTTTCACATCCAGTTAAAACTACAGGAACATATCTCTGTAAAATTGGTCTAGAAAACATCAGTGAGCAGAAAGCAGAAGGTTAAACATTTGGTAAATGCAGTGTCTGCATAGACACAGGCATGATAAATGTATCTGAAGCAGTGTCTTTTTGCAATGTTGTGTATTATATTTCTGTTGCTTACAACTGTCAGCACAAGGACAGGATGGCTGGGGATGTGAGCAGGCAGCTGTCTCTGGGAGCCTATAGATAGCAGCTTCCTTGGGTAGCACGTTTACAGCTCCTTCCAACAGATTTATCAAGCATCTTTACTGTCTCACCACTGCCAGCTCAAATGACTTCTCAAGGAGCTTTGGTTATGCAAGCTTTTAAAAGGTGCATTGTTTTATCTGTTTGTTTCTTTTTGTGTGTGTGTGTGTGTGCACCAGGTTTTTTTTAGTAACTCACTGCAGCAGATAAATCTAGTGCAGGGTTTCACCATGTGTTAGGGGGAAAAAAAATAATACTCCATTTGTCCACCGTGACCAGGCTTTAAATAAGCATCAAAACTTCCAGCAGCTGTGCAGAGCAGTGGAACAGCACAGGTCAGAGAGATGCTCTGGGAGTGAGGAGAGGAGAACCTGCAGAGACAGGAGCTGGAAATAGCATCTGCTTGGCAGATCCAGAGGATGCATCCATAATCATTTTAGGGTCTTGGAATGCTTCACAGAATATTCCCCTCTGAGTCCTGGGTGACCTGGAGGAGTTTGGAGACAAACAGGAGCCTCCCAGCTGGCTCCAAGTCCCTCTGGATGGCCACAGAAACTGGAGGTGGAGGAAGGCAGGGCTGGGGAAACAGCCCAAGGAGCTTCCCAAAGAATTTCTCTGCTCATTACTGCTGCACTTCACAGCATGGGAACTTTCAATAATAAAGACTTTAAAGGCTTCTTCAAAGAGCTTCCAGGCTGGATCCAAAGCTCCATCTGGAAGAAGTCTCATGAGACTTTGGAGTGTTTTGTAAATACAGGCAGGGGACAAATGAGGTTTTTCTTAAACTGAATCTGGCAAAAGTTGCTTTCTAGCAAGAGCTTGCAACAGGCCACGTGAGCAGGAGTGTTTCCCAAAGTGCATCCGTGGTGGAATGTCTTTTGGAAAGGCTGCAGTTAATTTGTCATCCCTACAAAGTCT
Organism: Buphagus erythrorhynchus; assembly: GCA_013400855.1. Lineage (NCBI taxonomy): Eukaryota > Metazoa > Chordata > Aves > Passeriformes > Sturnidae > Buphagus > Buphagus erythrorhynchus. The sequence goes on along the minus strand of VZTT01038381.1, from coordinate 8,695 downwards.
TTTACTACCACAGTAAATTACAGGCCTTTAGGGAATGTGCTGTACTTGGCTCTTTTCAGGTCATGTTCTTGGTCTCGGATTGCTGGGTGAAACCAAATATGCTGCTTTATCCTGTTTGCTTGTGGATTTGTTTTGTGTTTCAGCAGACTGAATAGCATTTCTATTTAAATCACTCCTCATTCTAACTAAAACAATTGCTGTTCTGTGGTGTCAGGGGATTCCTGAGGTAACAGGAACACTGTACATTTTGTGATTTACTGCCCGCTCTGCCTCTTGAAAGCCCCAGTTCGTTTCGGTCCATTTTCCCTGCTTTGTTTGGGTTAGTGATGCCTCATCAGCTCCCCCAGACCACAGCAGGGTTGGGCATTTTCAGCACTGGTGGCCCTCGTGGATTTTAGGCAGGGGCTGCAGCATCATTTTCCCATCAGCAGTGCTAATTCTCCACAACTATGAGTTTTAAGAACTTGAGGTCTCTCTTTGCTGTTTTTCCCCTCTGCTGCAGCTGTTGATGATACTGTGAGTTACCCAGAGCTGTTGTTTGCCTGTGTGTTCCACTTAGCACTTCTGGCAGTGTATGAGAAAAGAGTGATAAATACCCAGGAAAGCTTTCAAAAGTATGAACATATAAATCTATAGATTGAAAATATCTCCACTCTCATCTTGGTATTTTCCCCTTTAGTCGTGCTCTTAGCAAGAAATTCCAGAATACTTCACAAACACAGATTTAGGCCTACAGCCTTCCTCCTCCTCCTCCTCCTCTCCCCGAGGAAATGACATTCTCATTCCTTGTTTGCAGATGAGCAATGAAGGTCTGAGTGGTGAAGTGACTCGTCCAAGGTCAGCTGCTGAGTTACTGGCACAGCTATGAATAGACACAGGCATTTTAGCTCAGCTCTCTGCTAAACAAGACTGTGCCCTCCCAGTTTCAATTTGTCAAACTTCATGACTAATAACATTTGAGCACCTAGAACGTGGCAGAAGAATTTCTTTTCAGCAGCCAGGAGGTAATCCTTACACCAGCAGCAGGGTGGCAGCTCCTCCCTGTCCCCAGGGATCCCAGTGGTACTTTTTGGGTTTTGTGAAGACAGGGGACAACTGCCCTCCTTGGATTGCTGTTTGTGGCTGCTGTAGCTGCTCACCTGAGTGTTCACTTTGGGCTGAAAACAGAGATCCCAGAGCTGACTCTTCATTTGTCTTGGTGTAGCAGTAATGAAGTGTCCTCAGAGCAGTTTGCCTTCAACAGCTATTTTAAACCTCCAGTGCAATCTGCTGTTCCTTGAAGGGAAAAGGTAATTCAACTAAAAGTGCTCTGAGGAGCCAAGTGAGAGAAGGAAATGTTGAGTGGTGCTAATCAGGAAGAGGAAATCATCTGTCTGTGTGTGGGCACTTCCCTGCTCACATGGCACAGCCCTGCACCAGCCACGTAAGAAGCTTTGTGATCAACACGTCAAGGGCAATTAATTCTTCAGCCAGCAGCTGGTATTATTAGGACAAAGAGTGGCCAGACATAGAAGGAAAGCCTTCAGCTGATTTATTTTCTCTACCTCTCCCCTCGAAATTGATCAGTTACTCAAACCCCAGTGGTGAACTCCCATGCAATAAGAATTTTAAATTTGCCATCTCTTTTTTTTTTTTTTTTTCAGTAGGAGAGTTTGTATTAGATTTAGAGCACAGAGGAACAGCTCAGGGAAGGTGTTTAGAAAGTCCTCCCCACTTTAATGCTATCAGGATGGAGAGGAGTTGTGTGTTAAGCTGGTAACAATAATATGTGGGCTGAATTAAACCCACCTCGGACTGGTTTTCTCAAACTTAATTGATGGAAGCAGAGCACTTTTAGGCTGGATTTAATACCTTCCCAGAGTTATTCCAGGATTGCTGCAACGCAACTGTGGGTGTTCTAAACACACCTACGCTGCCAGAGAATCAGGAAGGATGTACTTAAAATCCTCTAATTTATCTAATAACATCTTTAGCAGCTTTTCGTGTAGGTTTAGCATTGTAATGGAAATGCATGCTTTGGCTGGATAAAGAGGTGCTGTGTGGAGCTGCTGGCTCTGGCTGTGAGGACACGTGAACAGCACTTGGAGCTGGGGGGGAAAACTCTGGCTGCTACACCCCCTGTAAGTGCACCTTTCACTTGTGTCCTCGGTCACTGCAGTTAAGATAAAATCGAAAATTTCACATACAAGTGTTCATTGCTCTGGGTTTCCACAGACATTGCTGTCTCCTCTCCTAGGCCCAGGCAGACCAGAAATTCCTTCTCTCTGGGATATTTTTTCTTTGCTGTTTAGGTCCTGAGTCACTTTTTTTAGCTGCTGTTTTTTGTTTCTAGCCACTGTTGTTGCTCCAGTTCTTAACCAGGTTCCCTCTTTGCCCATCAGTGGATGTTCCTGAGGGGTTCTTTGTAAGTGACACAAAACAAGTTTGGTTTTTTTAAAGAGTTTCAGCACTGAGCTGGTCAGGGGAAGCCTTGGACTGGAAAGAAGCGCGGGTGCCCTGCTGGTAACTGCTGGAATAATTCTTCTATCCCGGGCATTGCAATCTTTCCCTTTTTGGGGGAATCTCATGGAACATGAGCAGAACCAGCACCACTGCATGAAAAACCTGCTCTTTGTGAGCTAAATAAAGACAGGAAAGACAGGATAGAAAATCAGCTCCTCCACGTGCCAGGAGGAAGGGATGTCCCGGTGTGTTTTGATCTCTCCTGCAACAAATGGATCAGAGCCCTGAGCTGTGCTGGCCCTAAGGCTCCTGATTCCCCCAGCAGCCGAGCACCCTGGAATGCCCAGCTGCAATTCCAGGGAAAAGCAATTCCAGGGAAAAGCAATTCCCCCAGCTGGAAATTCCAGGGAAAACCTTAGCATGGATGGGGCCCTAAGGACGTGCGAGTCTGTGTGACTTCCATGCTAGACAAAGCTATTTATTGCTAATCTTATCCTTTAATCTTTAATAGATATGTTGAACAGAATAAATAGGTTAAGGAAGGGTTTGTGTTCATTGCATGTTCCCTGGATTTCTGACTTGGAATTCTGTGGCTGATTAATCATTTTTTGGCTGAAATTGGCTCTGTGACTCTCTCTGACACTGGAATGTCTTGGGAAAGACACTGTTACCCCAGTAATATCTGTGGAAATTGGAAGTTTCAGGCTGTGTCAGCAGGAGACACCTGGAGAAGTTGAGGCTGACCAATGGGAAATGCAAAGTCATACATAAATTAAGAGGTATTAAATTCCTCTTGAAAGAGAGAATGTACATTAAAGTGGCCTTGCCTTGCTATACATTAATTAACCTTGGGGGATACCAGGTTTAATTAAGCTACAGTGAGTTAAAGCCACTTCACTCTGGGTAGAAATCATTCCTGAGGGAACTTTTTTTTACCTTATGCACATCAGCTCCCTGTGGGTTAACTTTATCTTCCAGGGCCCCTTAGAGAGGCTTTGGACACTCTGAAACCCTGACTCCAAATCTTAGGAGAAACTGGACTTGAGTTAAAATTGTACCATACATATGTAAAAAATGTACAGTTGTGTGACAGACTCTGGAGGGTTCAAGTCTAGATTTGAAAATAATTTAAATAGAGGTTATGAACTGAAACATTAAAACTTAAGAAACAGAGAACACAGGAGTGAAAGAGGGCAACTAAAACCCATCAGTGAGTCTGAGGTCTTGCTGCAGGGCTGTGGCAAAGAAGAACCTTGGTGAAAAACACACTCATGTTACCTTGCTGAATCACACTAAACATCTTTCTGTGGGTTTCTCTTTTTCTTTTCCAGTAATTGCCCTTCATTCCTGGCCTCTGCTCTAGCCAGAGCAACTTCAGATGAAGTCCTGCAGAGCGACCTCTCGGCGCATTTCCTGCCCAAGCACGTGGACAACGCCGATGGCATCATCCGTAAGTGCCACCAAAGGAGCCTGGCCTGGCATTCTGGGACAGGAACAGGTTCATGGGGAGCTCAGCACCCCTCCTGATAGAGCTGCAGGTCTCATTTCTCAGTCAAAGCTTTCTCACCTTTGGAATCACTCTTTTAAGTGCATTTTCATGGCTGTGTCTGATGGCCCTGAATCTCTCTCTCAGCATTTTATACAATGTGGTTCTGCTGGCAAGTGCCAGTTGTCCTCCCTCATCCTTGGAGCAAAGTCAAATATATGTGGGAAGAGATAATTTAATTCTGAATTATTTCAGTCAATGTGGTTTTTACTATGGCTTGTAAGTTTTTTTATATGGTTTTAGCAAAAGGTACTATAAAGAGATTTCATGATTAAAAGGAAGAAAATTCCTTTTCCTCATTTATCTGTGTTGGCTGACAAGGTTTTTGCAGCCTCCAGCTCAAGGTCATGCACCCTAACTCATTTCAGCACTCTGCTGGCCTAAATAACCTTGAAAATTGGCTGGGTTGTTCATTACAATAGACCAATGTTTTTCACATGTACTGACAGAAATTCTGCCATTTGATCTTGAAAATACAGTCCCCAAACCACTTCGTCCATTCCTTCCTTTTTTGATAAAAAAAACCCTGTAAATTGTTCTGGGGATAAGGAGGCTCCATAAATCTGGCTCTTCAAAAGGAAGATTTTGCTGTATTCCCCAGAGGCCCTTGGAAACCTGAGAAACAGAAAAACATGCTGTGGGTTCCCTTTCTGTAGGTATTGCTGCCTCCTCCTGCTGAGCAGGTAAATGGAATAGATTTGTCATTGTTCTGGCTGAGCAGCCTTCATTAATTTCAAATTGAGATCTCTGAAACTTGCATAAATATTTGACAGTCTCCAAGGAAATGTTGACTAAGCCTCCACACAGAATATCTAGAGAATTCAACAAAAAAGGAAAAAAGTAAGGAAAAAACCCACCACAAAACCCTCACACCTACAGAAATTGCCATTTAAATATATCTAAGGCTGTAAGACACAGATGCAAGCATAGATTGAGATGGGGAGAGACTGCAGCAGGCACTAAGAATAGGGCTCCAGATGCAGTTTGTTGAGGTGAATTGTCATAATGAGAATACTTGGAAATAAAATATCCCTTTGCTGATGCAGTGTGAAGTGTTAAATTGTGAGGGTTTAGGGGGAGAGGAAGAGAGGAAACATCCTCTGGCCTGTAGTATAGCAACAGTTTCATACAAACCCTGCAATTTCAAATCATCTAAGTGATAATTTTCCAAAACAGAACATCTGCTCAAGTGTCATAGAATGACAGAATCAGAGAATGGTTTGGGACATTAAAGATCAAGTCCCACCCTCTGCTTTGGGCAGGGACACCTTCCACTATCCCAGGCTGCTCCAAGGTCCATCCAGCCTGGCCTTGGACCCTTGCAGGAATCAGCCACAGCTCCCCTGGGCACGCTGTGCTCCATCAGTGCTTCATCAGCCACAGGGGCAAGGCTTGGCCTAGAAAACCCAAACAAAACTGGGGGCAGCAGCAGCTCCATCCTAGACACCCCTCCAGGGGAGTCCCCTGGAGACTGAGAGGAGATCTGCCCACAGTGGTGCTAGACAGGGAGATTTTAATGCTTTGGAAGAAAGCAGAGGAAAGGGTGGCAGGTAGTGAAAATGGGATTTCTACATCTTGAAGTTTGATGCTCAGAGTTCACCGTGCCCTGATGCTGTTTGAGCTGCTGCAGAATGTGAAACCAGGCTGAATTTTGCTGCCTGGCTGAAATACCCTGTTCCATGTCAGTTTTTTTTAATGAACCCAGAAAGATTTTTACTCTGTGTAATACAAGGAGACATTTACCTGATTTGCCTCAAGTTTGAATTTGCTGGAAGATTAAAAAAAAAAGGCTATTTCAAATTTCCTTAGTGGCACATTTCACTCTGAGAATTGCAACGTGACAAATCATGTCCTGTACTTAGGAGTGGTGAAAGCAATTCTTGGTGTGCTGGTGGAAAGAAATGAGAAACTCCATGACAAAAGAATGCAAATCTTAAAAGAAGGAAAACTGGTTGGAGTCCACAAATGTAGGATTGCAAGAATAAGGGTCTGTTATATTTGGGGTGACTGTGTGTTTTTGGATATCTGAGTCACAGGCCATGACTCTTCTCTTCCAGCTGCACTGGAGAGGAGCTAGAGATTTTCCATGAGAACTGAATGATGTTGGATTTCTCTTTTGAAAGGTCAGGTTAAGGACTTTTAGGTTTGGGGTTTGTTTGTGGAGGAAGAGAATCACGTGGAAGTTTGGCATTGTTAAGGCACCACAAACAGAAGCTGGATAGCAGGACCATGTGACCTGGGGGTGCTATCAAATTTCCAGGACATGTCACAAAGCAAATCCTGATGTCCCATTACCCAGTTGTTCCAGTAGGAGATGGATCCTAGAGATCTCCAAAGAGATCTAGAGTTCCTAGATAAAGGAAAACCTTGGTCTTGGTTCCGACCCCTGTTGTCACGCTGTCCATGGTTTTAACACAGCTTATAAAATATGGCTCTAAAAAGGAGGATTTGATTCCTGGTATTCTTTCTACCCTCATTCTGCCCTGTCATCTTTGGGAACAACAACACCTGAGATTTCCCACTTGCTGTGGTGCAGTTCCAACCTTGGGGATTTGGGAGCAGCAGGAGGGAAATGAAACTCTCCGTGACACACTGCAGTGACAGCTGAGTCAGCTCTGGCTCAGCACGGCAGCATTAACAATTGATGAGTAATTTCCAGCTGTGAGGGGGTGGTTTTTATTGTAGTGTTTTATTATTCTCCTGTTTTAACCTCACAAGCAGTTACTGGTGTGCTGACACCACGCAGGGTCCCATGGGAAGGGTGGTGAGGATCTCAGCAGGGCACTGGGTTCACTGCCATCCTCCTGTGGATGTGCCACAGCCACAGACTCTGCCATGTGCCCACCTCCCTTCACCCCTGCCCAATGGGGAGAAATGGGAGAGCAAAACCTGTGAGCTTTCCTCTGGAAAACAGAACTTGGACACCTCAGGTTACCTCTTTAAATACGTTAATGTAGTGGGTTTGGTTCACCAATTTGAAATTTTCCTGTTGTGAGATAGGATTAGGAGGAAGGCTAAAAAAGGTAAAAATTTCAGAAAACCTTTACAAACCACCACAGTTACCCAAAGAGATTTCTGGTGGCCCCAGGGAAAGCAGTACAGGTGGGGTGAGGAACCCCCACACTCACCCTGTGGCAGTGCTGGGATGACCCAGTTGTTTGATTTCCACCCCTTGGTTTTAAAGCTGTGTGATCAAGGAGTCAAGGCTCCTTTTGGTTATTTATCCAGTGTATTTTCAGCTTAATGCCTCTTGGTTGAACCAATTCATAATCAACAGAGCTGGGACAGTATTTTGTTCCTGAGGGTCTTGGCCCCCTGCTCACTGTAGACCTAGGACAGAAATTTGTACATGCTGCTTTTAGGCTCTTCACAGAATTCCTGTGAACCAAGAGATGCTGCAACTCTCCCCTCTCCTCCCTGCATGGGAGCCCCTCCTCCTCCTCCACGAGTGATTGGCACTCTTGGATTGCTGCTGTTTAGCTTTGAGGATCCGTGGCTTTGGTGAGAGATCATGAACAAAGAGAATTGGATGTGTTCAGCTCTGATGCTGACTTCCTGTTTTCCTCTCCTGAATTTCAGAACAAATGTCAAGTGCCTGAGTTTTCACATTTTAAAATGACAATTTCTCAGGAGTGACAGTTCAGCATTTTCTTAAATTTGAGGCCTTTATGGTTTTCTCTTTTGCTCATGCAGATTTCTCTGACACACTATTGTCAGGAATATGGGAATAATAGGAAATCTGGAAGCAGCTAAGAAGGCACCTGTGCACTGCTGAAAGGGCACAAAACATCTTCAAATGAGTCTACTAATTTCTGCAGATTGTTTCCACTGTCTTGCCTCATGAAATGGTGTTTAGAACAGAGAATTTGGTCCAAACCCAGTGTGTCACTGTCACAGAGGGTGGGTTTTGTAGGTGGCACCCTGTGCCATGACAAAGTCCCTGTCAGAGCTGCATCACCCTGGGCGGGGCCACGCCAGGGATCCAACACTTTTCATGCCTTTCATTTTCTCTGCTGCTGCAAATGAGTTCCCCAAAGGCACAGGGAAATGTTTAAGTTAAAATGACAAACAAACAATGAGCTGCTTACTGATGAATGCTGATTATGGTGAGTTTGGCTTCCTCTTTTCATGCATCAGAGCCCAGAATTTCCCTGCTGACATCAACTGCTTGGCTAAAATGGTTTTGTTTCATCTTTATAATGCATGCAAGGGAGAAAACTCTGACTTAATAACACTCTCAAGGCTTTCATTTGTGGTTTGTGCCTTCCCCAGAAATCGAGACAGTGAAGTTGGCCCGTTTAGTTTACAGCAAACTGCACGAGATCTGCAGCAGCTGGGTGAAAGATTTCCCCCTGCAGCCCAAGCCCCACCGCTACTACGAGACCTCCATCCACGCCATCAAGAACATGCGCAGGAAGATGGAGGACAAGCACGTCTGCATCCCTGACTTCAACATGCTCTTCAACCTGGAGGTGAGCACAGAGCAGGGGGGAGACACAGCTCCTGGGACCAGGGGTTTCCATCCTGGGGAAGCAGGAGGTTTTCCACTGAGGAAGTGCAAGGGGATGGGCCTGAGGAGGGTTGGCAGTTGGTGAACCTCACAGTTCATCTCTGAACCCACCTGGCAGCTGGGGGTGGGTCTGCTCTGCTTTTCAACCCTTCCTCTTGGGAGGAAGAAGGCAAAAGCAAAAATAAGGAAATTAAATT